>OMNN01053639.1:0-10059 GCA_900302755.1 Chromis chromis
AACATTAAATGTGTTCTAATGGATGGAACCCAGAAATGCTCCAAATTCTTAATTTTGACCTATATTTGCTGGAGGTCTTCGGAGGGCCATTTATTGTGCCAAAAGGAACCATTTTTGATGAGTCTTTAAGGCACCTTTGTTTTTGTTTTTTAAAGAACTGTTTGCTAAAAGGTTATTTGTGGAAGTAAACAAGGTTCTTCTATGGAATCACTGTGAAGAACCATCTTTAGTTACATTCTTTCAATGACTCTCAGAAAAATAATGGTTCTCAGGAGGTTCTTCAGAAGACTCTCTGGTTCTTCAAAGCCCCACCTCCATTTGTAGAATATTTTTATTCAGGAGATGTTTTTTGCATACTTCTAGTGGTTCTTTAAAGTACTAAAGGTTCCCATTGGAGTCGTTAGATTTTATCGATGAATCACAGTCACAGTTTCCCAAATCCCAAACTGGCATTTTGTAGCATGTTGTTCTGTCTGAATCTTCAGAACCCCAAATAATAAATGTGCTCCCAATGGAAGGAACCTACAAATGGTGCAGTCTTACTTTTGACCTATTTTTGCTGAAGGTCTTTGTAGGGCCATTTATGGTGCCAAAAGGAACCATTTTTTTGTAAAACATGGTTCTTCCATGGCATCACTGTGAAGAACCATCTTTAGTTCCATTCTTTCAGCGACTGTCAGAAAAATAATGGTTCTCAGGAGGTTCTTCAAACCATTCCCTCCATTTGTAGAACTTTTTTATTTAGGAGATGGTTTTTTGCATACTTTATGTGGTTCATTTTTATCAGAGTTATTAGATTTTTATCAATGAATCATTCGGTCTATAACTTTAAATGCTCGTCACAGTTTCCCAAATCCCAAACTGGCATTTTGTAGCATGTTGCTCTGTCTGACCAACAATCCAGAACCCTAAACATTAAATGTGCTCCCAATGGAAGGAACATAAATGGTGCAGTCTTACTTTTGACCTATTTTTGCTGAAGGTCTTTGCAGGGCCATTTATGGTGGCAAAAGGAACCATTTTTGATGAGTCTTTGAGGCACCTTTGGGGGATCTTTAAAGAACAGTTTGCTAAAAGGATCTTTGTGGAAGTAAACATGGTTCTTGCATGGCATCACTGTGAAAAACCATCTTTAGTTCCATCCTTTCAGCGACTGTCAGAAAAATAATGGTTCTCAGGAGGTTCTTCAAACCATTACCTCTATTTGTAGAACTTTTTTTATTTAAGAGATGGTTTTTTGCATACTTTATGTGGTTTAATGTACTAAATGTTCCGCATTTTTTATGGAGTTGTTAGATTTTTATCAATGAATCATTTAGTCTATAAAACAGCAACAAACAGCAAGAAATCACAGGTTCCCAAATCTTAAGCTGACATCTTTTAATATGTTGTTCTGTCTGACCAACAGTCCACAACCCTAAACATTAAATGTGTTCCAATGGATGGAACCCAGAAATGCTGCAAATGCATCAATACTTTTGACCTATTTTTGCTGGAAGTTTTTGGAGCGCCATTTATGGTGCCAAAAGGAACCATTTAAGATGAGTCTTTGAGGCACCTTTGGGGTTTTTTTAAAGAACAGTTTGCTAAAAGGTTCTTTGTGTCACTAAACATGATTCTTCTACGACACCACTGCAAAGAACCATCTGTGGATCCAGTTAGCACCTTCATTTTTCTGAGTGTAGCTTAGATATGCGAGTTATTTTGTGTAGTTGTGTTGCTGGGTTGTGTACAGAGGTGTTGGTATGTTGGTGGTTCTGTGCAGGGGTTCTCCACATGAGGGTTCCCCCCCCTGCTGTCCGGCTTGGTTTTGAAGCTCGGAGACGACTGAAGGCGTCCTTGTCGACGCGTTTACTTCGCCACCGTTCCTGCTTGTCAGAGACACTTAAACATCACTTGCCACAGACATAAGTAGAGCCTTTCCTGCAGCCGCCTCACAGCGACGAAATGGTGGTGATTTTTGAAGAGACACAGTCGGCTTCATCTCTCTCCTCCCTCCGAACGTTCTCCACATGCCTCCTCCCGTCCTCCTCGTCGCCGTCGTCGTCGTCGGTTCCCTCCCTTCGCAGCCGTCTCATCTGCTCTCGTGCGCCATTGTAAAGGCCGCTGCGAGGAGCTTTCGCTTTCTGCAATCACTTCACATTTGTTTCAGCGATTGATTTGCTGGCATGTGAGGGGAAGGAGAGAATGAGCGAGTGGGTAGGCAGCGAGGGAGGGAGGCAAACGGGGAAGTCAGAGGACGTGCAATGCCAGGCTCACATACTGTCACCATGACAACAGACATCACTTCACAGGAGCAGCACTTAGGATGCCTGTGTGGGCTGAAGTGACATAGTTGAAGGTTGGCATTAGCCTCTTGTGGGTGCCACAACGCACCAATCCTCTACTGGCTTGCTTCTTCTTTCATTTTTTTTGTGTGTTGCTTTATTTCCTCCACAGCGCTGCTAAAAGGCGCCCTGTTGCTCTTGTCAGCAGCTACCTTCTACTGGGACTGCTGAGTGATTTGTACTTCATGTGTGTAAATGCGGGTCCTGCCAGTTTGGCTTAACAAAGACAATTCGGTTGAATGAAATGCGTAAAGCAAGACAGGAGGAGACATTCATATTCAACGGGAAGCCTTTCATCGTCTGCGTCACTTTGAAGCTGGCTAGCATGTATAATTCTCTGTGATTTGAAGTGATGCCAATCATGGAAATGATAACTCAAGATACTAAAACACATCAAACACAGTAAATGCGGATATATCTTGGCTGCCAAGTCTCCTGTTCATTAGGAAGACTCAGTAACACTTGAAACGACTGTAAAAAACATTCGATTTTACTTTTTAGACGAACTCATCATAATAATAATCTTGACAGGAATAGCAGCGTGCTATCAACAAATGGTCAGGGTATGAATTATCAATTTACATCATGTATTTTAACGCAGTTCAGTCCCACATTTATAATTTAGAATTAATCGCATAATTAAAAAGCCAATTAGCTCTAAAGCAAAACAAAAGGACACGAGACTCACTTTGTCTCCGCTTCTCTAAAAGGTACAAATGCACCTGTTTCTTCTCTTTATGCGCAAATTATAAACCTGGCTGAAGGGATTTTGATCTGCTCTTATCAGCATGCAGCACATACAGCTGCAGCCCACCGCTCTCTGCATCTGGTCTTTATCCATTCACACACAGCATACAGTATTCACAAGCTGGCCAAACCGTAATGCGCGGAAGAGGCAAGACGGCGCGATAAAAGCATGAACGTATACAGTATGTCGGACTCATGGGGGAGTGTGATAAACCGCACCAGTGAGTGGGATTTCTGCTATAACACGCGGCGCATATGAAGAGTTATTAGTAAACGCCGGATATAACTCTACTATACTATAAAACTGCAAATGTGAATGTAAAACAGAAACACTGAGCCGAGCTTTACCTCGTAGAAGGTGATCATTGCTGTTTTAACCAAAGTTCTGACCTCTGAGACTTCGGGGAAACCACAAAGATTCACTGTTTTTTTTCAATTCCCCTATCTATTTCGAGGTACCGTGTTTTACTTGTCTATTTTCTTTTTTTTCTCTAATTCCCAAGTGCACATTTTAGAAATAAGAGTTGTCCGTCTTACTCCACTCCAACCAAATTACACTCTTTGTACAGTGACAGGTGTTTTCATTAACTGTCTTATTACTTCTCTTGTCAGACGCTTTGGTTGACCAAAATCTATGCACTAATAAAAGTCATGACAAGCTATTAAAACGAACCGGTGAGGGAGACGTCAATCAAAGTCCCCGAGACAAGCAAACTGAGGTCTCATTAGGGAACATAAGAGGAAAGTCTGCCGGGGCTTTGAGATCATGGGCCCCGGTCCCAATCTCCACCCTCGGGCCTAATCACTAAACCCTCGCAGACTTAGCTGACGTCACAGCTGAAGTGTTGGAGTTCATGACGGCTGAGATGGTATTAAAAGGAGGAATGGGGCACACTAGCATGGCAGTAGATGTTGGAAATAATGCATCGCCATTAAACAGGGGGAAAAAGCACATTTGGACTCATGTTTTACTCCTTTTTTGTGACATTATACATTTTAGCAAACCACAAACATGCAATAAAGAACCACAGCAGTGTATCAGGTGTTTAACTTGCGCATAAGCTAACTAGCGGATCCCTTCCCTGAAACCTTCCATGCTGGGTTTGTGCACATTCTCACCAATTTTACTATAAAGTACAGGCAAGTCCCTCAGGAAAAAAGATATGCAAACTCACAGAAAGGACACAAACCCTCACCCAAAATTGCCTTCATGCACTTGACATGTTAACAGTCGGACAATCTGAGCCTGCAAGCACCTAGCATGAACTAGCCTTAAAGTCAGGCAACAGCAGCATCCTCTAACCTGTTTTAAGAATAGGATGCTAACCTCTAACCAGTTTTGTTGGATCCAAATGGAAGCCAGAAAACAATATTGATGTTTAATAGATAGTGTCAAGAACCCAGATCTTAGTTAAACTTGCACTACACTTAAATCTCCACCTGTTGCATAGGGGGTAAATGCATTATTTCATATTCAGCAACGCTTATTGACATTATTTTATGTGGTCAACTGTAAATCTTTACATACTGGGTATCAAATCAGATAGAATTTAAGAAATATGTTGCTGCAGTATCTTAGATTTTGTTCAGAGTTTAGCTATATCTTAATTGGAACCCCAAAACTAAGTCTTGTAGAATATTTTGGCTAAATTTTGAGAATTCCATGTTTCCAGATCAGATAATTTTTCTATTTTCACCCTTATAAAAGCCTGGGAAGCCATTTTAAGGGGTTCAATATCTCCAGAAATATAACTCCCAGAGCCATGAACATTGGTGAGGACACAGACAGAATTGTTGCCAGTGGATCCAAATAATTAAATGGCTCCGGCAGAGGCCAAATTTCCAATTAGTAGCCCTTGAAAATGGGGGAAAAAAGGCCAAGGTTTTCAAACTAAGCTGGTATCGTGGCCCCAGAAAGTTCTTGTAAGTACTATAAATACAGTCTTTGATCAACATTTCACCAACTTTTAAGGCCTCTAACGTCAGTAAAATTTGATGTTTGGCAAGTTTGGCAAGCCCAAGTTCCTCTTTTTTACTATTTTGACATGCAAAATTGACGTGGACTCATTTGAGGGATCGGTTTTGCGTCCACAAAATAGTCAACTCAAAATCTAGGATGGTGGAGCAACATAAACTGACCTTCCCATAATAAACATAACTTTAGTTGCATCACAGTCAAAGTTATGCAGTCCAACATACAGGGAATATATTACGCTAATATATGCTGGCTAATATTGATAAAAATCATGCAAACATGAACCAGCAACAACAATATAAAGTCTGTCAGCCATGTAATCACATCAGGGACAAAGATAACAGAACACTTTTCAAGGCTCACTGTTACTTATGGTCAATACCTAATGTTAGTTACATGCATCTGTGTAAATGAAAGTGTAAAGCTCCTTCACAAATGTTCCAGTTTATTCATGAAAACAGCAACAGACTGGAAGTGGAGTGAAAAACAAACATCCTAGAGTGTCACAGGGGGTTTATTCCCAGAGATCTCTATCTGTCATGTGTCATACTACAACTACACCAGAACTATTGACCAGTGTGGCTTCTTACAGTAAGATATTGCTTCTTTAATTCATTACAGTTTAACCACGTGTCCCGTCAACATGAGGAAATTAACACTATTACGAGAAATGAAATCACTAAAGATAAAAGCCTTGCTGCTGTACAAGGTAATATTAGCCGGACCAAGGTTGACATTTAAGATTTAAATCTTGTTTTTAATGATCCAGATGATAAATGGCCACTTCATTAGAATGTCAGGAGACAAAGGGAGAAATATCAGTTCTGGTTCAGCGCAGGCCTTTTCTGCAGGTTAGAGGCCATACAAGACTTCATTAAAAGTACAGAATTACTAAATAAACCAGGACACAAGGCTGGGCTAGTCATGCACCAGAACGGGACTTAATGAATGAATGACTACAAGATCATTAGTAGTAGCTTTCTGTCCTCAGCACAGTGTGGAGGAGGACAAGTAGCTCAGGGTTTGGGGATGTGGGCTTAGCAGTTTACGCAGCCGGCCAGGTTACAATAAGCTTCTTTGGGCCACGGTAGGGATTTGGCCTTGAATGATCCAGAGGTAAATTGTGTTCCTGAACTCATCCAAATCCTCACAGTAGAAAAGAGGAAAGTATTATAGCTGTTCATGATGTGTGCAAAGCAGGCAAAGCTGCATTCTGCTTCTTTTTTACAGTCCTGATCGCAAATCACCAAGAGACATATTACACTCGGTAAACATCCATACTGAAAATGTATTCCATTCTTCGCCTCTGTGCACGACTGTATCTTTGCTTTCAACTATACGGCGGAAAAAGTGAAGTAAATTGCTTATTTTCTGTGCGGCGCACATTGTGGTAGTTGACAATGCTGTTTAAGTCCCCGCTACTGTACAACCCTGAAGCTTACAGCTCTATTTTTCATTCTGCCTACTGCCAAACTCTGCACAGCTGCATCTTTGAAAATAGCAAAAAGGGGCAGAGAGAGGCCAAATCTGAGAGTGGCATCCTTTCAGTCACCCACCAACACCACCACACAGACGCACAACCCCCATAACCACAGGCAACATGACCTCTTGGCTGCACAGCAAAGCAGCAAGTCGCAGCATTAAAATTAAAGGGGCAAACCACAGAAACTGTTCCATGTAAACTGATCAACCACAGCATTAAAACCACTGGTGGAGTGAATAATATTGATCATCTCAAATGTTCTGCTGGGAAACCTTGGGTCCTTGTATTCTTGTGGACGTCACTTTGACATCTAGACATTGTTTAGACACCCTTAGAGGTCCACAGAGGTTAAGAATACATCAACCGATAAGGCAGAAGGACGTACATGTCAGAAAATGTATTGTAGATGAGCTGCAGTACCTGGTTTTTACTGTTTAAAGCTGTAGTGACAGAAGGTGGCGGTCGCTTGGACCACCAGCAGTTTGGTGTTTGCAAGCAGTTAGGACTGTGGCAGTTTGGCTAGTAAAGGGAACCATGACAAAGTCTCCCGTGACGCTTAATGCCAATCGGCCAGAGCTTCAGTTTTGTAGGCAAACTGAAATGTGAAAAGACTGTGATCCAGAACTGCTCAAGTAACATGATCGCATTTAAAACAGTTGCATCAGGACACAAAACGTTGTCTGCAGATTTCATTTTGTGTTACTAATTCGTCAGCTATTGATAAATTTGGCTGACGGTTATCGGTTGAGAAAATTGTTCAAAATTTGCATCTCTAATGCTAATGGATGCTCAATGGGGACCTACACCACATTAGGCAGGTGGTTTTAATGTTGCAGCAGATTGCTGTATATGTCTAATATCTTCTGTGGCTCTGAAGGAGCTTTCTAAAGTCTGAAAATTGATGGTCATGCTCCTGTCATGGAGCTTATCTCAGGTTTGCATTGGAAACGACACAAGACTATGTTAAAAGCAGCATGGAGTAGGGCTGAATGATATGCAAAAAAAATAATTATACTGTGATTATTTTTGAAAGATATTGTATAACGAGTCATCATTTTAGTGGAGATTGTCATTTTTGCATAATTTTTTGCTAAAAAATGGGGCTTTCTGATGCAGTCCCAACCAAACACACATGCTCCCTAACATCTGGAGAATGTGATTTGTAGGTCGAGGCAGCTCTGCAGCATCACAATGCTTCATTTATAATGGTGTGTTGTGACACATTTTACTAAAACATTGCAGCTGGTGTCATTACGATATTTCACTTAGCCATGATGCAATTTAAATAGTATTTCAATTAATTGTTCAGCCCTAGTATGGAGCTTCTACATGTGAACATTTACCATACAGTGAGCTTAAATTAAGTTAAGGTTGCATTATGGGAAATGTACAAATTAGGACATTTCCACCATCTGTCATTCACATTCCCCTAATTTCATGACCATGCAATGCTAAATTGGTGGAGCAGCTTTTTAATATGAACTTGGAGCGAATATGAAGTCTGCTTTCCTCAATTCATCACACAGAAAAACAGCTGTTTCAATTTAATTGCATTGTGTTAGAGTGTTTAAGTAAAACTGTCAAAGATTATCCAGTCAATATGGAGCACAGCAGGAGTGCTTAAACTTCAAGTTCAAACATTGTCTCTGCGCTGTATACTCAGCGCCAGTCTCCGAGGAGTGGGTCCAAAGAGAACTGACATTCGGTATGATTAAGTTGGTGCTATCTGAAGCCCCACCCAGGGGTATGTAGTAATCCCCAATGTGCACAGCAAAGTGTTCCACTGCAACAAATTGCTTGTTCTGTGCCTTACCCAGCTGTATATCCTCATTTGGCTCTGATTGAAGCGCATATACTGTAGACGTCCATCCGCCGCTCCCCTGGGGGGGGGGAGACGGAGGGAGAGACAGGATGGAGGGAGACAGGCAAGGAAATAGGGACTGAGAGTGGGAGGGAGGAGTAAGAGATAGAGTTATCCGTGGTCTCATTACGGTGGGAAATGTGAGGGTCCCGATCCAAGGGAATGATGAAGGACTCTGTGGAGGAGGCCTCTGAGAACCAACAAAGACGGCTTTAGTTTCACTGGCAGAATGCATTTGCATAGCTTAGAAGCCAAAGCGTCTGAACCGGGGCTCATGAAAAGAAACCCCAGCAATTGCTTGGACTTCAATGCAAACGAGAGGGAGCGAGAGACGGAGCGGGAGAGAGAGCGAGAGACGGAGAAAGAAGTGGGATGGCAGAAAAAGCAGTAGGAACTTTTTCCCCTCCTCTGTAGCAAAAAACACAAAACGAGATCAGGAACATCTGCACATCCCATGGAGGTTGTCGCCGACTGACTTTGATGCAAAGGGAACATACTGAAGGCGGTACATCTCCAGATAAAGCGCAAAAATAACATTTCCGCGCTATCATAAGAGTCGTGTTCCGTTGTAGCCTTTTGATAATATTATTTAGCGCCGTTTGGTTTGCGAGCAACATTACACATAAATGTCATTTGAGAATATTCAGCAGGTTCGTGGGTTTGGGATATTTGCTGCAATGGAGGAGCAGCGTTTGGCCTATTGGATCCGTGTGAAAGAGATGAGCAGGGGTCGGCATAATAGAGCAATCTCCCGGAGAAGAGAGCGTGAGTGTGTGTGTGTGAAAGTGATGAAAAAAGAGGCACTTGAAGAAAAGAATAGTAAAAGATAGAGGAGAGGTGGGAGAGAGGAGCAGATGTTGTACTTTAGTGGTGTCTCTCTTTCTCCCTCTGTGGCCCGGAGTCATGGAGGGATGACTAGCCTTCATCAATCCTCTTTAATGACTCTGGCAGCACCACTTAACACACTAGTATGTGATTTCTTCATTACTACATCATGATTCCGCCATTTAGTCCGCGGCCATGACGTATGGCGATGCTCGGGGATAAAAATAATCGCCCCAAAGTCTCATTTTCGCAAAACGTCCCATTCGTCTGCTCTCGGGTCAATTTAGCAATCAGGGGGGAAAGGAAAAGATGGGAGACGCAACAAAAAGGGGGATGATGAAATCTGGTGTCATGAATATTGAAAATGCAATTCGCCCAATATCCAGCACTTACAATTGCAAGAAAAAGTATGTGAACCTTTTGGAATTTCATGGTTTTCTGCATTAATTTGTCATAAAATGTGATCTGATCTTCATTAAGTCAAGGGTATGCCTAAATGTGCCTAAAATAAAAACACACAAAAAATCTGATCTTTCATGTCTTTTTTGAGAACAACCATAAAAACCTCATAGTGCTTGTGGAAAAAGTATGTGAACCCTTGAGTTAATGACCTCAAAAAAACTAACTGTAGTCAGGTGTTAGCATACCTGGAGTCCTGTTAAGAACATGAGTTTGGAGGTGTGGACTAGAGCTACTTTGACCGATAAAAACCACTCAAACTTTTTTAATCTGCTCTGCACAAGAAAAATACGCTGATGTGAGCCATACCTCACCAAAAAGAGCTTTCAGAGGATCTACAATCAAGAATTGTTGATCTACATGAAGCTAGAAAGGGTTACAA
>OMNN01053641.1:0-10976 GCA_900302755.1 Chromis chromis
ACAAAGCGACACAAAACTACAAATAGACACAAAACAACTACAACGAGACACAAAATGTATATGAATAAACAAAATGATTGGAAGGAACACAGAATGTTTACAAATAGACACAAAGCAACTACAAAGAGCCCGAAAATGTATACAAAGAAACACAAAATGTCTTAAAAGAGATGCAAAATAACTACAAAGAGATAACATAGCTACTAAACAACACAAAACAACTGCAAGTAGACACAATACAACTGCAAAGAAACACACTAGACTACAAAGACACACAAAATGACTACAAAGACTTACAAAACATCTACAAATAAACAAAAGGGCTATAAATAGATGAAAAATAACTACAAAGAAACACAAAACATCTATAGGAGATGCAAAATAACTACAAAGAGACAACATAACTTCTAAACAACACAACTACAAAGAAACACAAAATGGCTACAAAGACTTACAAAACAAATACAAATAAACAAAATGTCTATATCTTTATATAAATAACTAACAAAGCAACACAAAACTACAAATAGACACAAAACAACTACAAGACACAAAATGTTACAATGTTACAATTCATTTAGAATGTAAACGAATAGTCAAAATGATTAAGTAGGAACACAGAATGTTTAAAAAGATACACAAAATAACTACAAAGAAACACAAAATGTCCATGAAAAGATGCAAAATAACTACAAAGAGAGAAAAACATCATTATAAATTGACACAAAACAACTGCGAAGAGACACAAAATGACGACAAAGAAACACAAAACATCTATAAAGAGATGCAACATAACAACAAAGAGACAATATAACTACTAAACAACACAAAACAACTACAAGTAGACACAACACAACTACAAAGACACACAAACTGTCTATGAAAAGATGCGAAATAACTACAGAGAGAAAAACATCACTATAAATTGACACAAAACAACTACAGAGACACAAAACAACCTCAAAGAGACACAAAATGTCTATAGAGATGCAAACTATCTACTAAGAGACACAAATCGACTACAAAGTTAAGCAAATGGCAAACAACTAAAAACAAACAACCACACAGAGACAACACAGCTATAAAGGGAGGCCACATGACTGAAGAGGTCTGGAGGCTTCTTCATGTCTGTGCCCAGGAGGCCTGATGTCTCTGAACCCTGGACTGGATGCTACCGTTCTGCACCACAGCAGCTGTTGTTTTAATTCTGATCGTGTACGTTTCGTCATGTTCAGACACACACATCCCGGAGGTCAGAGGTCAGACAGACGAGCAGCGTCTCCGCAGTGAGGAATGAGGCTGCCGTGATGGATCACCTTCTCCAGGCAAAGTGTTGGCGCACGTCGCAGCCACAAATTACATCTTAATGATTCTCTTTACAGATCATCACCCTGCCTGAGAGGAGGGAAGCAGGAAGGGATACGACTGCTGCCTCCCGCCGCTCTGCCTAAATGTCTCAATGTTGCTATGGAGCAGTGATGGAGGAGCTGTGGAGGAGAAATTAGGGGCAACAGACCAGGAAAATGGTTTGTGTGTGACGGATGGTGTTTAATTGGTCCAACAACATACGAGCCTTAATGTAAGCAGACTACTGGATCCTCTAGAATCTGCAAAGGGAGCTAAGTGTGACTGATGGTCAGTGTTTAACGTTCAGGTCCTCAGATTAGCATCAGCTCATTGACCGCAGTAGTTATGGAGCTATTTAAGCATTTTACCCCCAAATATTCATCATGCCTTCTGCTTTCTGTCTTTATTTAAAGCTTACTGGGATTAAAATATTGATACCACCCTCAGGAAGCCAGGGGTTGACTAGCTTAGCTTAGCATGAAGACTAAAAAACAGCTAACATATAAAGCAAATATCTCATAAACTGCACTGAAATGTTCTATTTGTAACTGAGCAAGATACAGCGTGGCACATACGAAACTTTAGAGGTGTTAGTAGGTGTGTGTTTGAATTTTAGACAGCTAGCTGTTCCGCCTCCTTCCACCTTTTGATGCTAAGCTAAGCTAATCGCTTAGCAGCTTCATACAGTATTTAGCATCAACATCTGATTGTGGTTTTACATATATAACTGGTAATGTAGAACCCATAACCTTCACATATTATCATCATTTATAATTCTGTGTACGTGTTAGCAAACAGTTAGCTAATATTATTTGGTTTTTATTTGTTTCTGGTCACCTGGTCCAATATTTGTATCTGCTTTTATATCTGTTTTACAAAAATAGAATAGAAAAACAGTAAATAGCTGATAGACACTCAGGTCCAGACAGTTAGTGTAAATGTTTGGCAGAGTTCAGTTCTTTTATGGCTCTGGGGTAGAAGCTGTTTTACAGTCGGTTTGTCCGTGATGTGATGGACCTGAAACATCTACCTGAGGGCAACAGGTGATGTCCAGGATGGGATTGGTCCATCACAATGTTTGCAGCTCTATCGAGGCACCAAGAGCTGAAGAAGTTCTCCAAAGTGGGCAGCCGAGGATCCTCTTGGTGGTGTTGATGATCCTCTGAAGGGATTTCCTATCTTGATGGAGTAAAAGGACACCAGCAGCTTCTCTTGGAGGCTATTTTTTTCTGGAGATCCTCAGGAAGTGGAGTCACTGCTGTGGCTTCTTTACTGCTGCTGTGGAGTTGGTACTCCAGGAGAGATCTTCATCATTGTGTACCAGGAAAGGAGGTGGTTCGTGGATCAGGGTGTACAATGAGTTTTGTTGTTTCAGTGGAGTTCAGGACCAGATTATTCTCTGAAAACCACACCGTCAGTCTAGACTACATGCCCAGCAGATGAAACTCATCTCCTTCTGACATAACTAGAGTTGTGTCGTCTGCAAACTTAATAACAGTGATAAATACAAAGGATACAGTTCCTCTGTATTAAATATCTGTAGTGGCAGTGGTGGGATTTGAACCCACGCCTCCGAAGAGACTGGAGCCTTAATCCAGCGCCTTAGACCGCTCGGCCACACTACCTTACTGCAGGGTACTTGAGTTTCTACAGTCTCCAAAAAACAAATCCTTAAAGCTGCAGCCTGAAAAACCAAAACTATAACCTTGAATATGCTAAAACACTGTAGAGCCGAGGCTGCAGACTCTCTGTGAGTCATTACAGGTTGTCATTTCATTTATAGTTAACCCTTTAAGACCTGAGCCTCAAAATGTCCACCTGGTCTTTTTTTCTTATTTTGATTACAAGAAGGTAAGAAAATGTCCTGCGAGTGCTGGTGCCCATTTTTACAGAAGAAACTTTCAATATCTGGCAGTTATTTATGATTTACTGCCTATTATAAGAGTTACGGTAATTTTACGGTAATTTTATCCAGCGGATTCCTGGGGGGGCACGAATGAAATTACCATAATGACACCATATTGGCTGTAAAGCACAACGACATTGCACTTTACAGCCAATATGGTGTCATTACGGTAATTTCATGGTTTCATTCGAGGCATGAATGAACGAATTAAATTACTGTAATGATACCATATTGGCTGTAAAGCACAACAACATTGAGCTTTACAGCCAATATGGTGTCATTACGGTAATTTCATGGTTTCATTCGAGGCATGAATGAACGAATGAAATTACTGTAATGATACCATATTGGCTGTAAAGCACAACAACATTGAGCTTTACAGCCAATATGATGTCATTACGGTAATTTCATCCAGTGGATTCCTGGGGGGGGCACGAATTAAATTACCGTAATGACACCATATTGGCTGTAAAGCGCAATGTCGTTGCGCTTTACAGCCAATATGGTGTCATTACGGTAATTTCATAGTTTCATTTGGGGTACGAATGAACGAATGAAATTACCGTAATGACACCATATTGGCTGTAAAGCGCAACAACATTGAGCTTTACAGCCAATATGATGTAATTACAGTAATTTTACGGTAATTTAATCCAGTGGATTCCTGGGGGGGCACGAATGAAATTACCGTAATGACACCATATTGGCTGTGAAGCGCAACGCCTCAGCTTTCAGTAACAGTTGGATTTTTTTCCAATAGCACAAACGGTGACATTTACAGTATTCCAAAGTGCGCTGTCCCGATGACGCACTAGGACTTAAAGGGTTAGTAGAAACATTTTTATTGATGCAGCTTTAAATATGTTTAGTGGATGTTGTCATTTTCTCCCAGTAAATTTCCTTCCTTTGACAGTCAGCTGACCCTGATCCTCCCTGCACACCTGCCCATCATTACTCCATTAGTCTCATTAACGTGCCAGGTTGTCAGGTCAGTACATTTGTGTGCACATTCAAGGCATTTCAAGTGCTACTACTCAGCAAGTGAACAGCTGGTATCTGGGGATTCCATCAAAAAGGAGGTAGGATATGAAACTAGATCATCATACAGGTTTAAACAAACCCCAGATGAGCTCAACTTACATACAAGACAAAACAAAAAGCTAAAGATGTAATTCCTAATCACACTGTTTAAACAGTAATCACAGTTTTCAGATTTGTTGCAGCAGTTGAGATCATCGGGGCGGATTCAGGTCACTTTGGTGCCTTTGGTCAGACGTCCACTGGCGTCCCTGAGGAGGCTGATATTTTCATATCCGGGTAATTCAATAATATTTTAAGTTAATTCGATTTGTCTCTGTGTCATGCCATCAGCTCAGTAACCGTCAGGTACGCTAGTGTCCTTTCTGATATGATATGGAACATAAGAAACCTGGATTTTCATGGTAAACTGTAGATCGTCGCTTAGCAGCAGCCAGTAGATTTGGGGTCATCCCTATGTACCCCAGGTCCTATGTTCCCCGGTCGCAATACATACCGGGGAACATAGGACCCTCTTTCTGAAAAGGGTCCTATGTTCCCTTTTGGGGAAAAGCGGGGAACATAGGACCCTTATTTGGAAAAAGGGTCCTTTGTTCCCCGGTCCCATACAAAGCGGGAAACATAGGACCCAGGGAACATAGGTACACTCCCGTAGATTTAATGCACAAATGTTCAAATGCACTGAACATTTGAGGCAGTTCGCTTTCAGTTTTACTTCCAAACACTGCTGGTTTGTTTACTGCCCGTCCAGCCACATTTGTCAGCAGCGCCGCACAGATTTTGGCTCTCCCCAAGATACACTCGGTGTTATCTCAGCCAACAGAAAGCACGGCCAAGCCTATCAAAATAATTATCCTTTCACAATTGTACATCATCTGCTCCGTCTTCCTCCGTCCTCACATCTCGGCTCCCCCAGCTGCTCAAACTCCCTCACGAGCCGATCCAGGAAGCGTCGGTATAATTATCAGTCTCTCCTCTGACCGTTTCAAAAAAGCTCGCAGTTAGTGGGGTGTGAAGAAGAAACGTGATTGCCTGTTAAACCTCGACACCGCAGGCCGCAGTGCTCAACACCCGGACGCCACATGTGGGCCTCTCTCAATTCAGAACTATAATTTTGCACTTATTTAAAGACGGGACAGTCGGCCGACGCTGTCAGATCTTTGGCAGGTTCGTCTGAAGAAACAAAGTGTGAAAACAACAGTTTACTGCGGATACAAACAACAGCCCCTCAGGGACTCGTGTTCTCATTTAAACTCTTTTTTTTTTTGGATGGTGATCAGACAGAATCAACTTTAAAATTAATCCCATTGTGAGCTGTTTACATGTACCTTGTTTTCAGATTGAATGATGTTTTTGGAGTTGATTGAAGCCTTATTGTCGCCTTTCCACTTGGTTGTACTCACATTTTTAGTTGGGTATAAAAGTCCAGCAAGTAAACACATTTTGACACAAAATATTAGCTAGAGAGTCTGTAAGCATCGCTATACTGTATGTTGCTCCTGTGTTGGAGTGTTAATCGGATCGTTACTGGAGCTGCTTTATTTTTATCATTATACAGTCATGTGAAAAAGTTAGGACACCCTATGAAAGCCTGTGTGTTGTTTTTTAAACATATTTAGACATGTGGACATTTAATATACATTTTAACAATACAGAGAGATAGAAGTAATATAACTAAACTAGAAAAGCACTCAGAGAGCGCAGATCTCCGTCAAGCAGCTCATGTCCATCCATATTGTGATTTCCACAAAAAAAATCCTGGATCCAGATCAATCCAGAACATCATCAACATTTTCTGAAAATTTCATTAAAATCCATTCATAACTTTTCAAGTTATCTTCCTAACAAACAAACAAACAATTAAACATCGGCAAAAACGTAACCTCTGCTTGGCGGAGGTATTTAATTAAAACTGAAAAATACACGTTTTAAAAAATAAAAAAAAATGGAGAGTCCTGGAACGGCAGAGCCAAAGCCCAGATCTTAACCCCATTGAGATGCTGTAGGGTGACTTGAAACGGGCTGGACATGCAAGAAACCCCTTGCATGTCCATCGAACATCTGAAAGAATTCTGCGTTGAGGAGTGGGACAAACTTTCCTCAGACAAAGACTGGTTGATGCTACAACAAGCATCTCACTGAAGTCATTTCAGCCAAAGGGGGTAAAACTAGCTATTGGGTGTCCTAACGTTTTCCTCAGAATATGCATTTTTGTTGATATCTTTTGTTTAGTGAGTAAAACAAGGTTATGTTTTGTTGTTTACCTGCAATTAAATCACTTCCTTTTCCAGAGATAAATAAAAACAAGATTAGACATTGAAAAGTGAATGTTTCTTCATAAAGAACTGAATATTTAATGTTTCACACGACTGTATGTGTAATATTAACATGTTGTCAATGTTTTTTGTTAAAATTCTCATATATCGCACCACTTCTATCACAGGTCAGCCATGTGAGTAGTCGCTATGTGACCAAACTAGCTTCAAAACTCTGAGAAAATTTCCCGATTTAATGTTTTTTATGGAGACTGAAATCATAATGTGACCAAAAAATAAGATCTTTGTGGAGAACACAGAGGTAGATTTGTTCTCAGATTCAGCCTTGATGGGAGAACTGGTTCGTTATTATCTCCTGCGATCGTCTGCAGCTGGTCCAAAATATCATATGATTCTTTGTGCTGCCTTGTGGGAGAGCTTCTCCATTTCATCTCTCATCTCTCAGCTCCATTAACTGACAAAAGATACCAGCCGCCAGAGAGAGGCACATTTCTCAGGTGGCATCGTATGATTTGTGGGTCTCCAGATTATTTGGGGCACTCTGTCTTCTTTTAAACTGTGTATGGATGGTGTCCAGGAGGTGCAAATATACCAGGAATAGGTCTGATAATTCAGATTTGTGTGAAAGCACCTGTACGATTTAATAGCCTGGACATTTTTTAAATTGAAGCCGCCACAGAAATGGCATCAGTAGCCCCGTGTCTTATTATATCTGCCATTACACATGCTGCACTGACCATGATGGGGCCCGGGGGGGATAATAAAATATGTGACATTGTGAGGGGTCGGAGCATGTAATCGTTGTGGTGAGTTCAATTACAGTGTAGAAAAACTGCAGTGACCTGTCCCCAAAAAATGAGAACTTTATACCATCTGTGGCAGCCGGAATGAAAATCGAAAAGACCCCTTTTGATACTTAAAAGATTAACATTAGTATAAGAGAGAGCAGGTGATCCCTGTGTAATTCATCAATGTGCCTTCCTCTGCTTCTTCCCTCCACACCTGTTTTTAGATTTGTCTGGACTAAACGGCAAAAGCAGAAGGAACAGATGGATCGGAGAGAGGCGAACACATCCGTGGCCCACCGAGCCAATCGGACGTGTAAGTATGGGTGTGTTTGCACATGCAGGTGTGTGTGTGATGAGTTCATTTGTATGCTGTCGGCATCAGAAATCAGCAGACTGGTGAAGAAGAATGGCGCTGGCTTTATGTGAAATGTTAATGCTTTGACAAAGGGCAAAGATATATCAAAAGTACACCTCAGACAGAAATTTAAAAAGATCATGTAAACCAATGTGCCAGGTGGTTAAAGGAGTCATAGCACAGGGGGGGGGTTACAGCTAAATATGCCAAGAAATAGGCTTTATATATCATTCTAACCTTTAAACGCTGCTGCATACTTCGTTTTTTGGAGCATCCATCAGGTTTTGGAATATGTGTATATATATGTTTCCTTTTTTTCTAGTCATGGCTAAAGAGTGTGCATGTTTCTGAGATCTTCTGGCTTCCCACTTTGTGACTTTGCCCAGGAAAACTACCTGAACAAGCAATGTTGAAGCAAGTATGGGATGGTGAAGGGTGTGTATGTTGACGTTGCTGTGTAGTATTCATGCTCAAGTTGTGCTTTAAAATGATCCGATTCATGACTTGCACGAAAAATGTCATCATCGTCAGGAGTCTCAGGGATATCGCCTTCATTTGGAGAACTTTTGTCACAATAACCAACATGTTCTGCACAAAACCTGTAACTCAGGTGCTGCAGCATCAGACTGCTGAGGTAATACGTGAATAAAAACAGGTTTCATCACCATAATGCTTGTATTTATGCATTGTAACAGTGAGACACTAGTATTTAACCCTTTAAGTCCTAGTGCGTCATCGGCGACACGTCTGGGCTAGCGCACTTTGGAATACCGTAAATGTCACCGTTTGTGCTATCGGAAAAAAATCCAACTGTTTCTGTAAGCTGAGGCGTTGCGCTTTACAGCCAATATGGTGTCATTACGGTAATTTAATTCGTGCCCCCCCAGGAATCTGCTGGATGAAATTACCGTAAAAAATGTACCGTAATGACATCATATTGGCTGTATATATATTGTACAGCCAATATGATGTCATTACGGTAATTTCATTTGTGCCCCCCCCAGGAATCCACTGGATGAAATTACCGTAAAGGCACCATATTGGCTGTAAAGCGCAACGGAAAAATGGGCACAAGCACTTTTCTGACCTTTTTGTAATCAAAATAAGAAAAAAAGACCATGCGGACATTTTGAGGCTCAGGTCTTAAAGGGTTAATACTAGTAATTAGGTTAAACTGCAAAAACCGCACCCACTATTAAATTTTTCAATTAAATTTTATTTGTATAGTGCAAATTTACAGCATGTCATCTAAGAGCGCTTTATATAGTAAGGTATAGACCTTGCGAAATATATACAGAACAGAAAACCCAACAATCCAAAGTTGCTTTTGGATTCCCCATGAGCAAGCAGTCAGCGATGGCAGGAAGGAACCAAAAAAAAAACCTAGGATAGGGAGGGGGAAACAAAAACCTCCGACAGAACCAGGCTCAGGGAAGGCAGCCATCTGCCTCGACCCGTTGGGATGGGAGTGGGGATAAGGGGGGAGGGGATAGCACCATCACTTGTATCTTAGTCTGACTCAACCTGCAGGTATAAGTGCTTGTAAAAAAGTTCATTTCGCCTTTAATTTGACTAATTAGCTTACTTAACTACATAAATTCCCTGAGATAAATGAATGAAAGTAAGCTAATAAGTGCTTGTAATTACCACTTCTACCAAAAAGACTCACTATTTTGAGCAAACCCCATCCTGTTCTTAGACCTGCCCAAGATTGTTGTGATTGGTTTAAAGACGTACAAGCAAACTCCAGTTGTGTCTGTGTTGTCAGTGCTAGAGAATTATCTGGCATCATGTGGGGGAAAAACTTTGTGCTACTACATTTGCTTTTAAAAAAATAATATTTGACATTTTGCCACAACAACATCATTACAGACAGACTCTGGGGAATATCAGGGAGATGAGTGCTTCATTGAATAAAAAAATATGAGTTGGAAATGATCTGAGTCAAGGTTGAGGATTAAAAAAGCATTGTAGCATGGATGCAGATTGAGCACAAGTGTCTGTATTTTCAATGTAAAACAGACTTTTCAGCGTGTGCGTGTGTGCACATGTGCGTTCATTCACATTAAGAGTTATTATTAAGATGCATCTGTACAGAAAAATCTAAGCATCTTTTCATTCATTTAGAAAGCACTTAGACACTATGTCTCCTCATCTCTAAACCATAAAAACCAGACTCATAAGAGGCTGACCGCGTCCATGCTACCTAACCTCGGATAGAGAGAAAGCACGCTGATTTGATTAGGCCCACTCGAGTCTTTAAAGTCTCCTGGAAATGTCAGCAGAATCATCAAAGCGGCCGTCTCCTTCATAAAGCCTTGATCAAAGGCATTCCCAACATACTGCGCCTCTATATTGCTAGCTCACGGGCACGACGTCTACATCTGCACAACATTATTGGTTTTATGGGAGTTTTATAAGTGGAGACAGACCGAAAACAGGAGAGACAAGTGACATTTCCCCCCTCGTAGCTACACCCTCGGCCCACCAACTCTCTGCTGCATTTGCAAATATGTCACATGTACTCTGTGTGATATCAGCCCCGTTTTACAAGGAATTCCTCTTTGTTTGCTGAGGCTGCTCGACATTATTACATTACATGTTTGTTTTCATCTGCCCAAAGGACGAATGGAGCATTTTGTTGTAGATGACTAATATATTAAGAAAATGACACTTAATAAAGTACAGTAATTCTGTGGGGGGCTGTTCAATTTATAAATCATAATGTTGCCTATGCACTCTATACACAAAGCCCAACTATAAATATGCAGCATGCATGATGATGTATTCAAACGCAAGGGAAATTCCCTTGTTGTAACAGCACCATGCAACCATTATAATTTGCAGTAATACATACACTGAAATAAGGAATATTAATGCCACTTGCTCAAGTTAGATCTTTTTCTTTGCTTTGTAATCCTACTTTTTTTTTTTTGGGGGCAGTGGTGGTCTAGTGGTTTGTGAAGCAAACTTGTAACCGGTGGGTCGCCGGTTCGAGTCCCCGGACTGGCAAGAGGTTGAGGTGGGAAAGTGAGAGCGACCGCTTGTCCCAGTCACCACCACTGTGGGCCCTTGAGGAAGACCCTTAACCCGCATCACCGGCGACACGTCTGGGCTAGCGCACTTTGTAATACTGTAAATATGTCACCGTTTGTGCTATCGGAAAAAAATCTAACGGTTTCTGAAAGCTGAGGCGTTGCGCTTTACTGCCAATATGGTGTCATTACGGTAATTTCATTTGTGCCCCGCAGGAATCCACTGGATGA
>OMNN01053648.1:0-10075 GCA_900302755.1 Chromis chromis
ACAGTATTTTTATATAGTAACTTGTTTTAAGTAAAGACCACTAATACTTCTGCCTACAATGCTCCACTTTCTTTTATTTTTTAATACAAGCCAGTATGGTTTGCAGAAAAATACAAAAATAGCTTTTGCACAAACTCAGTTCTTATCGAGTTCTACAAATATTGCACTGCATAATGTATGTTTCTTTGTTACTGATCATGAACATCAGGTTTTAACTTCAGGTATCTCATGTTTAATGTTTATTGCATTTTAAACATGGCTCTTGTCCACAAAGATGCACTTTTTCACTTTCATGTTGATAAATCTGTGAAGATTGCTACCACAAATTACCATTAATTGATATCTGATGCATGTGTGATTGCCAAACTCCTTCCCCAAAGAAACAATTGTCCAATCATAGCATAATAACTAAAGGTAGACACAGCAGACCGACCAAGATTCGACCTGCTTGAAGTAGAGGGCATTTTAATAATAATAATAATAATAATAATAATAATAATCTAACCTTTATTGATGCCCTTGGGGAAATTCCTTCTCTGTATTGACCCATCCTCTTCAAAGTTAACCTTAACTATACATACTAGGAGCAGTGGGCTGCCGCGGTGCAGCACCCGGGGAGCAGTCAGGGATTAAGAGCCTTGCTCAAGGGCCCACAGTGGTGGTGACTGGGACAAGCGGTCACTCTCACTTTCCCACCTCAACCTCTTGCCAGTCCAGGGGCTGGAACCGGCGACCCACCAGTTACAAGTTTGCTTCACAAACCACTAGGCCACCACTGCCCCAAATATCTTACTAGGAAATATCAGAGTTCAACACTGACCCAGTACCCTCAGGCCAACTTGAGTTAGTTTGTCAAACTCATTAAATATTCCTCATACTTAAAGCTTTTCTATTATTATTGTAAAGCATGTGAAAGAAAACGATAAAACAGATCAAATTAGAAGCCTGCTTTTATCCACTTTTGTGTGAAATCAAAGGCCTATTGTTTCAAAAATGACTGCCATGTTGGCAGCAATGTAGTAAATCAGCTATTCTTAGGTCTATAAATGTGCCATGAGAGAACGGAAAGCCTGACAGGCAACAGAAACTAAAGTGGGGCAGGGGTTGGCAAATGGTCAAAAATATATTTAGAAATGCAAATATGTTTCTTTTTCCATGGCTGTACACTGGCTGGGATCACACCATGAAGTGATAATAGATTTGCCTTAGATTTAACTTTGACTCGCTGTGTGGGTTGAATTAATAACATTTTAAACATCAATATTTTCCTGCCCTCAGTTTTCCAAGAAAATACCCCTCATTTTATCGAAGATATGGGGGCGGGGTAACACACACATTCATTCACCCTGACCTGGAAAACACTAAAGACACACTGAAATGACCAAGCTATCAAGAAGAATGAGGACTGGTGGCACAACAGCTGACCTGCCTGAAGGTCTGATGAGAGGATGAGGATGGGATGAAGGGGGTCAGCGCTCACTTATTGTTGATGCTACTTATTGTCATCCAGCCTTTGTTTACCTCCTTCTTGAATGCGAGAAGTTGGCTTCAGAAGGAGCCGTGAAAGTTGGCAAGGAGTTAATGTCTATCAGAGCACAAAGGAGGATGACATTACCAGTCCATCAAGGTCAAGGCTGGTGGTAGGGGGGCCGAGTTAATCTGTACTGGAGGGGGTGGGGGCGATATGCAAGTAAAGACTCAGAGGACAGGATGCACATTGACAATGGGCCAATGACTGTGGGACAGTGTGTCAGTCAGGGGCCACTCTCAGGAGGGGAGACCTCTCCATGTTAACATCTGTTCCACAAGCTCAACATAATCCTCCTGTAGGTTAAATTCATAGTTTCCTCCTTCGTCACAAACAAAATTCCCCTCGTTTAAACTGTTTGCATTCTCTGTTTTTTAAATGAAGCTACAAATCAGGTGTTGCCGTGACTGAATAAATGACTTTTCTGTTTTTATATGAGCTTTTAAGAGATAAAAATCTATTTACATGATGCAAATGTAAGTCTTTTTTCGATCTATACCTCCTATTTTTACATTACACATAATTTGAAGCAGACCAGCAGAAAACTACATATATTTTAGTTTTCTAAATCACCAAGTAATGCAATGCTGTCAGTGTATTATCATAATAAGAATATAGCTTATATGAAGTGTCATCAGAACAATAGCTCCTGGGCTAATCTCAACGGGAGCTGAGGCCAAGCACAGATTTGGTGTGCATGCGAGGGGGAGTTGCGGCACTTGGTGCACACATGGCACCGGGGTGAGCCTAATCACGGCCGCGCAGAAATCCTCACAAATGGGGAGGGGGATGGGGGGCTGTCCCTGGGGTGACTCATTTAGGGTTTTCGAAATAAGCATTTAGCTCCAGTAACGCAGCCGGCCGTCGCACTAGACACGAGGGCCCATCTTTTGTTTTCTTCCCTTTTTTTGTTCTCTCCTCCGTGTGCATGCACAGCTGAGATAGCCGAGGGAACGTCACCTTGTAGCTGCCCTGACACTTGGTTCAACCAGCTCATAATAAAATGGACAGTTTCATCCCTCCCATTTCCTTTCTCCTGCAGTTTCTGTGGATTACTGGCTTTTTCCATTGTTCAGCCTACCATAAAGCCACAACAGTGTGGCACTCCTTTCCTTCCCTGTATAGTGCTGTCACTGGAGAGTCCACAATATGTCCAACATGATACATGTAATGTTCTTTTAAACCCACAAACCAATGTCCTGTAAATTATACATCTGATTTCAGTGTAAGTTTTCTTCATAATATTTTGTTACCAGATAGATAACGAGTCTGTGCGATAAGACCTAAATACAATACTGACATTTTAACACCTTATTAGGTTCTATATAACAAATGTATGATCAAACTGTTGCTAATCTACACATCTTGCAGCTACAGAGCAACATTAGCATTATTTTAAAGACATGTTTCTTGTCAATAAGCTAGCTGCTAATTTTCTGTGTTTGCTGTTTGATGTGTAAAGTATTTTTTATGGGGTTTTTTTTGTTTTTTTTTGCTAAAATCAGCTGTTTGCTGTGGGAAATGACACGCATGAGACTGATGAGAGTCAACCGAAACATTAAAGCTGCAAATCTTCTAGTCTGGGAACCAAAACAAAAGGGAGAAAGATGCTAAAAATGCTTCATAGACCTGAGCTGAGACAACAGTTTGAGGGTAATTTTGTGTGAATTTATCACTACACGTAATCTATTTTGCATTACATATATTAATGTGATGCACTGCTAATATAAAATAATGATCAGTGCAACTTTAAAAGTACTTGATATTGTGCCAATTTGCAGCATTAAATCTCTCTCTCAAACAAATGCAACCCATCATTTCCCCATCCAGTAACTGAACAATGGAAAACAAAGAATGTTATCAATATTCACTGACATACAATACATGGCTAATTTCTGGCAAGGTTTTCCTGTAATAGGCGGAAAGCTGCTTAGCATTTATGTACCTTTTGTGTGGAATTAGTTTCAGGTTAAAATAGAAAAAATACCATTAACAGATGGGAAAGTCGCCATGTGGTGTCCATGACCTGTTTGTGTGAAGAGACTAATTTACTGTCAGTGGTCTTAATTGGCTGTTGGAACAAAGACACATATAAAAACACTCAACTTATGATCATAATTTGATAAATAACTACGTTTTTCTGTTTCCTAACCTGGATGTGCTCACCACTCTGACTGTGTTGTGTTCTTATTTTTACTCCTCTCCAGAGCAGTGGTGCGTTTACGCAGCAGAGAGCGCTCCTCCATTGGCCAGCAGCGGTGCGCTCAGGCGGCAGCAGCGCAGGGAGATTCATCTGTCCCGTCCTGCTTCTGTGGAAGGTGGCGGAGAGGAGGAGGAGGAGAAGCAGGAGGAGGAGGAGGCGGGGAGTGTGAATGGATGGGACTCACTCTGTTATTATGCCGAACAGACAGCAGCTTTCCTTCCTGGACTTTGCTCCGATGAACTGTGCCGAAGCGGCTCTTTATTCTAACAAACCATCTCGTTCTGAAGGGAAACTCGGCTTTTTGACGGGAGCGGTGGGTTTTGTTTGAGTGACCGGTGCCGGCGGCGGACAGACAATAAAGTGGGAGCGATCGCGCACAACAAAAGACATAAGGTGAGAACCGGTTTGATTTTTACGCACACAGCCAAATAGAGCTTAATTTTCAACCAGTTTGATCATAAAAACATCAGGTGGAGTGATCACCTGTAACCTGTTTGTTTTGTTATCCTGCTGCTCTATATTTAGTACCTCAAAACATGTATTTGAGTCATTTTCAGCCTTTAAATGCTGTATTTTATGAGCTATTTATATGTATGAAATGTATTTTATGCTCTTGTTTGATAATACAACTAAACTCTGTAGCCCACATGTGTTTCACCTGACGTCTGCAGACTGTCAGCTGGATGTTGACCTGTTGACATGTCAACATGAGTGTCTTGCTTATCAGAAAGGTGTGCAGAAGTTTCTCACGGCTCCTGATCACCTGTAATCAGTTTCTGTTTCTTCTAAACTCATGCACTTTTTAAAGAAAATCCAACTCTGTGGTCAGCTGGTCGACTCTCCTCTGTGTGAATATCCTGTTTCCTGAACAAAACAAAGACTGGTGAGGCCGGCGTGGCTGCCATGTGATATCCTGTATGGGTCTTGTGTCACCTCAGCCCATGAAAAACAGCAGTGGGTTGGCAACAAACAAAAATACTCTCCAGAGACAGCTCCAAAAATACATATCATAAATTATAGTAATTGAGTGGGAGGATGTCTCTGTTTTTAGTGCCATTCATTTGCTGTGACGCAGCTCTGTCATGAGGGAACCCAGTGACAGTAAGAGAGATGCAGGACAAAGGCACAGCACTGCTTTGTATAGGTTACTTTATTGAATTGGTGCCTCACGAGAGCAACATGTGCTGTCCTTCTTTCTCTTTTTGACGCACAGAGGCAAAATGCAAAGGCAGCGCTGCTTTGTGTTGACTTTAGTCTGGGATGTTCAGCTGCTTTTAATGGGGTCAGCGCTTCCGATTCAATAAAGCTATTAACCCTCAGAATATTCCAACGCCGCTGCACGCTCCACTCTGCACACAGGAGTCATTCGCCCATCATAGTCCATTTAGAACCTTATCCGTACACAAGGCAGTCTTTGAAAGGGTAAACAAGATTAAAACGGCTCATCCAGACAACCTGGAAAGTGTGACCTGAGCGGGTGAAGGGTTCCCATCTCTCCTCAAGGCCCATGTTTTGTGTTAAAAGTTCTTTATCAGCATTTTTTCTCCTTTCGTTCCCACACATCTTCATTATAATGCTCTTTGCATAGATTTGAATGAGAGCGTTTATCAGTTAGGCTATGTGATACAGGTGTCACACAGGTTCACATAATTCAACACCTCTGCTAGAAAACAAAGTTCCTGCCAGACTGGTTCTCCTCACCGATTTCCTCCTCGCAGAAAGATCAAGCTCTTGATCAAAGTACGCCGTCTGACAGGTGAGAATGTAAATGGGAATTCTTGCATTTCACTTAACACAATCTGTTTTTTATGTGGAGGTAATAGTATCCGCTTTCATATGTTGATAAATTAATTTACCTTGAATGTTGGTGCCTGAGAGGTATTTTAAGGCGAATGCTGTTCAGACAGTACAAAATATCCCTAAAAGTAACTCAAAGGTGTATTCCAGTGTTTTGACTTTCACTTCCATATAGTTTGGGGATGCACAAGTGACATATTTAGAAAGAAACCAGTCAAATTTGAAGCAACAGGGGCCAAGAAATCCTTACGTTTAGTCTTTAGTACTGACAGCATAAGGGGTATGTTTCGAGACTTTGGAGCCTCTGTTAACTGAAGTTGATCTGTAAAGTCCGTCGTTAGCAACTACTGCTAAATGCTAAACAGCTGTTAGCTAAACATTCATTTTTGGCTTCCCCAAAATGCTAAGCTACTATATCAATCTAGGGTGACCAAACGTCCTGGTTTCCCAGGACATGTCCTGTTTTCATGTCCTGTCTTGGCCATCCTGGTTGATTTTTATAAAGTGATGAAAATGTCCTGATTTTCATTGTTTTTCATTGGGCCACTAAATTGACCTGCAATAGAGTATCATTTGAGTATCTCATAGGGCTGGTCCCGAATATCTGAATATCCAAATATTCAGTCGTTGTGGTGGTATCTGGATGTTAATTTTGAGTTCTGAATACGCGGTCCTACGAACTCCAATGTCACATATTTCCTATTAATGAAGCTATTGTGGCTCTATGAGTCATGTTCATTTTGTACCTTCCACCTCCATTGTAGACATTTGCGGAAATGAGGAGTTGCACTAAACAGTGTACTAATATTGACTACTGTGGCTATAACCTTTTAAAGGTTCACACAAAATTCACTTTTTTTGGAAGGCTGCTGCTGGAGGCTTGTGCAAGTTGTCACAATAGATACTGTTTTTACATGTCCCATAATCTCTACAACAAAGGAGGTGGACAGTGCAAAGTAAGCATGATGCACAGTAAAGCCACAATAGTCTAAATAATGGGAAGTACACCTGGTTAAAAAAAACCTGGTATTATCCTTTTATTTAAGTAATAGCATGTTCTGCTGCTTATGAAAGCAACTTTTCATTTGATGCATTAACCCACAGAAATTCCAAGCAAAACAGTGTCATACTCTTTGATTGACAGGGGATATACAAGGCAAACACAGCAGTGCAGCGAGTGCTTAGTTGTCAGAAGTGCAAAAACATGGATATTGTGGATTAGCACTTTCAGGCTTGATGCTGGAGGCCTAATTCAGGGCCAGGCGCTGGAGTGTTTTCTAGTCAATGTGTTTGTGGGTCACCAGTAATCTATAGGCTTAGCAGTGGAAATCAATTCAGATCCTCAGATCAGGGGGGACATCTGAGTGAAGAGGTTGTGTGCATATTAGTGAAATAATTTAGTCCTGAGCATTTTTTTAATCACAAACTTCAGTTCCCCTGTGTTTGCAGTAAATGTCCTCAGTGGTTGTGGCGCTCTCTGTAACATAATCACTGCAAACACCGAAAGTTGTGTCAACAGGAATCTGTTCCTCATTGGCTATGAACCAGCTCAGCAGTGTGCAGACACTACATCTCCTTTCCTTGTTTCATGTCTGCTTTGTCCTCTCAGACAGGACATCCTGAATAAAACAAAGAGTCTGGACCTGAGTTTCACACACAGAACACAGACATTGTGAAATTTCACAATGCGTTTCGAAATTTACGACTCTCTTGTGCAAAGAGTCTTATGCAACAAAGATACTATTGCTTTTTGTTTGATTTCTAAGGGATTTGGTCCTTTAATGTGTGGCTGTAGTGAATAATGATGCTCAGAGGTGGCTTGTGTTTATTTCCCTTTAGAATACAGCGGAATACGCAAGTATGAGCCCCGGAGAGTGACTCTCAGCTGGTTGGCAATTCCTCTGGGAGACAGTTTCCATATCATTTAGATAAAAGAGACTGCATTAAAACAAGCTCCAATCTGTTTAAGGGCAGATACTTGACAGTTTGTGGACAAATTCCACTAAAAATGCAGCGTTCAAGCCCACCTCCTTATGAATTATTTAAAGAATGGACACAAGGATGGATTTATAGGTTATCCATGTGTATCAGTGGCTATTGACCCGGACACTTCAGAGTAAAAGCCCTGTGTCTCAAGGGAATGTTAGAAGGAAATTAATCACAATTCCAACAGTGCGTGGTTTATACCAGTACAACCTATACAAATTAGCTAAAACAGTTAATTGGCAATACATCATTATTTACCCATTGTAAAAAAAAATTAAAAAAAATATTGAGAAAGCTATACTTCCTTTTTCATAATATAAGCAGCTTATCTCAGAAGTTAGGCTATGTGATATAGTTTCAGGTTCAGGTTTCAGGTACAGGTTTATGTAATTCAACATCTCTGCTACAAAACAAAGTTCCTGCCAGACTGGTTCTCCTCACAGATTTCCTTCCTTGTCTTAGAAATGAGAAAACCTCATTCAAAATCACACTGATAGCAGTTCTTTGAAATGGTTAATTATGTAATGTGTCATGTTACATAGTGATACAGTTCCCAAAAACTCACACCACTGCATATTAAAGGTCCTGTTTATGACATTAGCGATTACAGTGGACAGGCTGGGGAAATGGTTGGATGTCAGAAGTATAACCCGTTTTATAGAAGCTACCATTATATAAAGCTAATTTGTAACAACTTTACACTTTTTTATTAACATAATTATGAAATGCTGTTAATAACAGTGTATGAAACATTGCTCAAAGTATCAGTAAAATACCAGTCTCTACTTATTTTACCTATTTTTGGTCAAAATATCATCTTGCAAAACAATCGCTGCTTGTAGCAAGAAAAAGCTTTATTGGACTTTTTATGTTTATGTTTGGCACCTGGTCAAGGTGAGGAAAAGACTGAGGTCTTGTCTAAGGTTGACAGTGACGTTGCCGAAACCACAAAACGAAACTCTGGATGTGAACCCTGCTCTCTGGTGTCACAATTCTGTGCTTTGTCCACCCACCATCCACCTCAACCTCCTCTCACGTTGTTGGTAGACAAGGAAAAAAATGTTGCCTGATGTTAATGTAATCCAGCCTGTGATTACATTTGACAACACAGTATGATTTGGAAAATACATTAGTTGAATGTAAATGTAATTTCTGAGCGGGTACATGTATTATAATTTATAATATTACAATAATACACATTCTATTGCTGGAAAATGTCATAGTTGTTGTTGTTTTTTTCCCAATTCCAAGCAGGGTAATAGATGCTCATTTATTTCAGAATATGGACATTAAAACCTTGGAACATGGGTCATGTTTTTAGATTTCTGGAAAAGAAGCTGCATTCAGGTCACCTACACGTGTAAATGGAACTGTGGCAGGAAGGACTTCAGCTTTCTATAGTTGACCACAAACCTCAGATATTATTGGCTAACCATCACAAAATAGATATTTTTGATATCCTTTGATTATGTCTGAAGGCAAAATGAGTAAAGAAAGGTGTTTAGTTGATAACTGGTTTATTTTGGATGGATGTAAACACTTATATCTGTGTGTAAGACATATTTGAATGAGATGTTACACTATAAGAGGATGAGAAAAACTGCTAAGTTAAAACCAAGAAGACAAAAAAAGGTATTTTTAAGTATAAGTATTTTAAGTATAACAGTTGTATTTAGAAGTTTTGTTGTGTTCCTCCCACCACCTTGGATTTCTTAGTATTCCCAACTTCTAAAATCAAAATATTGTGTGCTGCGGCACAGGTGGGCAGGTGAGATGTAGAACTGCTACCGGATCCAAGAAAGCGAAGCACATCCTTCTGCTGGGTTCACCCACAACCTGGGGCAGTGGAGGGAACCTTGAACCCAACAGATCTATGCCGCGTTACACTCCAGAGCAGAATACCCCTGTTTTTGTTTGTGTCCTCCTCCTCCTATTCTTCCTCCTCTTCCTCCTCTTCACGTGTCTGTCAGACTGGGATGTAATTGCTGTGAGGCTGAGAAAATGAAAATAACAACAAAGCAAAAGCCCTCCACCACCTTCCTCTCTGTCTGTGCTGCTTTCGGCTTGCCTGGGAGGTTTTTTGGAGTGATGGAGGGGGAGTGGTCTTTTCCTCAAATTATGCTGCTCGTGAGCCTCTCTCCATCCATCCATCCATCCATCCATCCATCCATTGCAACCACTCTCCATTTTCCTTTAGTTCACCCTTAAATACATACTACACACAGATCACACACCGGGAGAGCTGTCGGGTGAGGATGTAGAGGGGATGCTAGAGAGCCTGAATGGTAATGATCAGACTCCCCACACGGCCCATGTGTGTAAAGTAAAGGAGGAGGGGCGGATGGAAAGGGCCTGAGCTGCTATTATTACCCTCTCAGGCTCAAATGGAGAGGTACACGGTGTCGAGGCTGGAAAAAACAACCGTGCTTCCACAGCAGACATACCCCACGGCCTCATATCCACAGTGATCAATACTGCTCAGCTCTTAAAACCCCATGTGAGTGTTTCACACATTTAGTGCCAGAAGGGATGGAGGCATGGTAAAGAGACACACTGGAGAC
>OMNN01053649.1:0-13212 GCA_900302755.1 Chromis chromis
TGCTAGAAGACAGCAGAATGTCTATTGGCAGACATAATATGTGACTGAATGTCATCAGCTGAGGGACACATGATTAAAACATCACTGAATGTGGCAATTATCTTGACACAACCTATTATACACACACGCACACGCGCACACGCACACACACACACACGCGCACACACACACACACACACACACACACTATTAATTGCTTGTCTTCTTTTTTGCCACTCTCTTGCTGTTTTTAGCATCGTATTCAATGTCTTTGCGCCACATAATACATCGTTTTCTTAATCTTTTCTTGACACTAACATTATTGTTATGATATTCGTGCCAATAAAGCGTATTGATTTATATTTTTTGCTAATACAAACACACCATCTCTGCAGACCAGTATGCAATAAAAAAAAGCAGTTTTCCTGAGGAGAAGCCAGACCAGTTAAGGATCTGATGACCCCACGGTGAGGCTGTTACAGCTCAGCCCCCTGATGGATTTAAGACCCCACACAGCGGCTGCTATGTGTTATTCACATCATATTTCTCCAAACACACAGTTAACTTTGGGAAACCACTTCTACACCTCTGAGATCAGTATTTATAAAACCTGTTGGAGATCATTTTTAGTACACCTGAACAATTTCAGAGTGTCAGATCAATATTTATTATGTAATAAACCCAAAGTGGACATGAATCACTAGATGTAGATAGAAAAAATCAGTCAGTCAAACTGGATTAAAATGATAAGTCATCATTTTCAGAGGAGTGAAGCCTCGACTGTGACACTGCAGAGCCGGTTGCCTTGGAGGTCCTGCACTGTTTTCATTAGCTAACTAGTGGCAGCGCTGACAATGGCTGACTTCATGGAAAATAAGGAAGTCCAAACTGAAAAGTGATGCATTGCAGTTCACTTTTGTATTACTACTGGATGCAGCAATGAATGTTATGAGTCAGAAACCAAAGAAAGATTGGTTTTAGTCTGACTCACTGGACGTAGGATGTTACTGTGTTTAAAACTGACTTCACCACGGTGGCAAAGTGGCAACCTACAGTCCTGAAAACCTCAAGTTCTGCTCAGGATCTGGACCGTGCAATAAAGCAGCCTCTCTAGTTTTTTTCAATTGACAATCCATTTTAATGACAGCGGCACTAAAATATATTTTTTTGAAGGGACACCGAGACTGCATCTTTCGCTTAGCTCCGCCCAAGACGACTGGTTGAAAGAACAAACCAGATTGACTAAGTGAGACTAGTCCACTTTCATGCTTTGTTTTTTAAGCAGCAAGGTTGGTTAGCTGCACTGAAACTAGAGATTCTTCCAGTTAGCTGTAGGGTTTGTAGGGTTGCAAGGGTTGTTGAGTTAAACATACTGTAATATAATGTTTTAAAGTCAAGCATCAGTTCAATATTTACTGATGAAGCATTAAAGGTGTGACTGTCACACAAGGAGGACGGCATCAATCTGTAAAACCACGGACATTATTATCTCTATGTGGATATGAATTACTTAGATGACCTCTTTGAACCAACATATAACTTACTATCAGTTATTTCCCATCTTATATTAGGTATTAATCTATATTTATTACGTGATATTTGGCTACAGATGTCAATAATAAAAATGATGTATAGGAAGATTGTTAGACTCTCTACATCACTATTACCTGACATCATCTTCTATACCTGTAAGATGAATTATTGCATCACAGGAAAGGCATGAAGAGAGACGGTTTCTATTTTAACCTTACATGAGGCCTGATTACACGCCGCACCATTATTCTCTATTTTTACCCAAGTAAAGAAAATCACTAGAGGCCGTCTAGAGCGGAAGTATGGCAGACTAATCAGGATACGCTAGCAGCAGGGATATTTTTGGGTAAAGACCTTGTTATTTCTTATAAACGCGATGGCACTTTGGCACCTTGTTCGAGGAGCTTCCAGGTTGATCCCACCAGACAAATATTTAATTTTAACAAAGCTAAACAATGTCCCTCCTGATACACCGTGCAGAATTAGAGCCCTGCAGGTCGTCACTGTGTTATTAAAGTACCTGCACTATCCTGTCCTTGGGCAGCAGGCCTGAACTCTCTGCTGGAGAGTCCTCGTCCACGGCTCGGATGTACTGGCCCGGCCGCGCCCGCTCGCTGTGCAGGTTGAAGCCATATCCGTTGGGGCCTCGCTGGATCACGCAGAGACGTGGCCTGAGCTCAGTGGACACCTCCTGGAAGAGGAGACAGAAAAGAGAAGATGTTAATAATCTGTATGGAGGAAACCAACATGTTAGCTTTCCTTTAAAAAAAGTACCTCGACCATGGGTGTCTGATCGGGAAGAACGACAGGCACAAAGATCACGGAGAGCTCCTGCGAGTCGTTAACCATGAATATGAAGCCCAGGCTGAACATGCAGCCGGCTGCCGCATGCTGCTGTGTTGTGCACTGTGTTTTTAACAATCGTGAGTAAACCCGAGCTGCTCTCCGAGTCCATGTGACTCCCGACTGCTCGCCAGGAAGGAAGCGGGTCTTGGAGGCATGTGATTGGAGGTCTGCTGGGAAGGTTTTGAGGAGGGGGGAGCTCTGAGGAAGGGTCTGGTTCCGGTGGGTTTCGCAGCCCAGCTCGCTCCAAACCTCCGAGAAGGACAATGGAAGCTGGGCGTCGACCTCTGACCGCCTCCCCTCACCCAGTCCTGCTCTGGGGATGGCAGGAAGAGTTAGAGCTGTATTGTCATCCAGGAAAAAACTCAAGCTCGATCCCAGAACCTCCCTTCCGCTGTATGGATGAAGCAGTTTCTTTATTTAGCAGAAGGGGGGGACTTTAATGGGTTTGTCATCGAAGAGGTTAACTCAGTGTATAAAGCCTCATCCAGGAGCTCTCATCGGGGACAGTCAGGTCAGGATAATCTCTGTCACTGTGACCAGATCTGACCCGACACTCCCTCCACATCAGAGCTCCCACCCTCGGTCAACTGAGCGTTCCAAGACAATGCAGCACCTATAAATAAGTCAGTGTGAATGAGTCACTTTCTATAGAAAACACTGGCGGTGACCTTATTGATTAAATGCACTTAAAACTTAAATGAACTGTGGACATTTTAATAAACTGAGGTCGTCTGACTCAACATGTCATCTCATAAAACAACTTGACAGTCTCAAGGAGCGATTGTCACGTCGCTGTGTTATATAAGAGGATTGTTCTCAGCTAACACCCTCCCACCTCCAACACAAATGAACTTTTCTCTCAGAAAAACACCTGAAATTCCTGGAATGACAGATGCCGAGGAAGATATATTATTTCCAACTAAACTTATTTCAGGAAAAATAAGGAAGACAGTTAAACATTATGCAAATAGTTAGGGAATGTAAAAAAAAACACTTGTGCACACTGATGGTTCCAAAAACAGGGAACTTCATTCCTAGAAATCATGTCATGTGACAACAAACTTGCAATTTCACTCTTATGCTCTATTTTCTGATATGTTTACAGCAAACAGAGTTTAATTTGGGGGAAACAATGAATAAACATGCTCGTTCTCCTACGAACTATTTGTGTACTTAGGCAGAAAAGCTTCGGTGTTGCATAAATATACTGCCGTGACTAGCCTGAAAGGACTATTTCAAATTAATTGAGAAATATCCTCTAAGCTGCATCCCTCAGGCTGCCCCTCCTGCTTCAGTTTCAGCACAGTCTGCAGCCCATGAACCAATATCAACAAATACATCGATATTCTAACTTTTTACTCCCTAAAAATCCAATATCGGTCTTGGCACCATCCCTGAAAACGTCTGGCTCTGTCCGGGGCAGCAAAGTGCACAACCAGCCCCTCTAAAGCTCAATATTTAACCTGCTATATCTTATTTGTTCAATCCGCAAAGAAACAAAAGTGCAAAACCAGCTGAGTGACTTGCAACCAGGAACTTTCTGCAACCTTTCGAAGAATTTAATAAACAAACTCTTAAGCAAGAGTCTTTATAAAGTCTTTAGCGAGGATTTAAACGAGTGGCGTGGAGGGGTCAAGTGTTCCAAAGGAGGCAGCAACAGAAAAATTGTTTTTAACCTGGATTTTGGAATAAATGGAAAGATATGTTGCAGCTAAAGACGTATACACAAAGAGTAAAACCTAAAATCAATTCTGAAATGAGCAGACAGCCAGTAAAACGAAGCTAAAATAGGAGTAATATGGTAAAGTTGCCAATCGAAAGGCAATCTGCAGTAGAGATGCAGCAGTCCGGTCTAGATAAAAAGAAAGAATGCATGACTATCTGCTTATCTGTCGAAGAAATGATTCATTCAAAGGAATTTAATCTGTCCACCAAGATCACGCCTAAGTCCACAACGCATGTCAGGAGTATTGACGATATCTACATGAACAATGCCCCAAAGCTTCTTATCTAGAAGCTCTAAAACACTACAATATAATAGTTAACACTGTCATGCCACACACTTCTTCAGATATGATATCTGACATGCGCAGGCGGTTTTATAACCTGCTCTCATCAGTGATGCACATTGACCATCTTTGCCTGTCAAGAGGCTGCTGAGTAGCTGAACAGCTGATTAGATGTTTCCTGATAAGAGCCCTACAGCTGCAGTTTCATCATAGTCGTAACTGATTGTACAAAAATGGCCCTTTTTTTTATGGCCTCAAGTGTCACACCCAAACTAGAGTCCTTTAAATGTGACAATACAGACTAAACAGAGAAGTGGAGGCTGGCTTTTATATCTTTGATTCTGTTTGATGGTTGGTTCAGCTGTGTTAGTGCTTGATTGTTTCTTATGACTGACTTTCCCTCTTCTGAAAGCCTGAAATCACCTAACAGAGTTAACTGTGAGCTGCGAGATGCCACAGTAAAGCCTTATCTGCGTGGAGGCTGCGAATGCGATTACATTTTTCGAAAGAACAAGGAGTTCTCAGTCCGTCACAGCAAACTCCCAAGTCTGATTCAAAGTTGCTCAGAATCACCACGTGCTCCGTTTTTGAAACAACATCGATCCGGACACCCTGCAGCCTTGGCATCCCCGGCGCTCATCGGCCTGCTCTGGTCGATGTCGAGCGTCAACAGAGAGGGCGAGGGAGGGCGAGGGAGGCCCTGGCAGCGACAACAGAGGAGGGTTTGTGTCGGAAGAGGAGTGGAGGGCCGAGGAATCTCCACGCGGGTCTGAAATCTGTGGAATCTGCTGAACACACACAAGAAGCCTGGACGGGAACCGAAGACGTGTGCAACAACAAATGCAATCTAAGTTCTCGTCACAGTCAGAAAACGAGCCGGCGATAGATACGCCTCATGCACCAGAGAGAACATTCTGTAAACTCTCAGCTCATATCGTAACTCCTCCTCATGCAATCAGCTGTGACTGCGATATACTCAGCTGCCTTATCTGCTGTAATTTACACTACAAGTATTTGCTACAGACAGGCTCAGTCTTGAGGTCAGTTAAGTTCAGGAACATTCATGGGCTTCCTTTGACAGTTTGTTTAGTTTAGAGACTTTCCCAAACCCTAAAGCATGTGCAAGGACATGATATAAGGGAGGAAAGTTGATAAAATTGTCTCCTGATGCTGCCTCCTTGGGTTTTGTTTGGTTACAGAGACTCTGCAGAAGGGCTGTGGAAGGCTAGAATATTCGAGAAAACACAGAAATCAACAGCAGAAAACTGAGATTCTCCAGGATACTAGACTTTTATTTAGAATTAAACAAAAGCCGAATAAGTCTGCAGAGAAACTGAGTAGATTATTGCATTCTTCACTTTTTTTATGCTTCAACAACACCCTAAAAACACTCATCATAGGATTTATATTATACTCAGTGTCTATGTTTTGTGAGCTCTCATCAATTCCTGATTTTCCAAGTTGTATGGAAGTCCAAAAAATAAGCTCCATTATCTCTAACTAATGTGCATGTAATCATCTTGTGTCACACTCCTCACCGTTATCAATAAGTCTTTATCACTCTAAGATCAAAGTCTCACTCTGTAATCTCCTGTTGTGTGAAATGTTCCTCTTGCCCTCCCTAAAAAAAGCAAGTGTTTCGAGAGGAACACACACACTCTCAGTGACACAAACTTTCCCTGTGAGGAGGGAAGTGTTGAACAGGAACTGTTGACACATCTTCCCTCAATATGCTTCCCTCTGCGTTTGGCTCAACTTCCTAACATGAAAGAAAAATCAATACACACAAGTGGACGCACAGAAACACATATGCACTCAGGCACACCGTCCTGGTACAATAAACTAAAGTGTACTATAATAAATGAATAAAAGGAGTTTTACTGTCCCTAAAGAGATGATCCATCCATTATCTATACACCGCTTAATCCTCTGTAGGGTCATGGGGGGGCTGGAGTCCATCCTAGCTGACTTGGGCGAAGGCAGGGGACATTCTGGACAGGTTGCCAGCCTATCACAGGGCCACACATAGAGACAGACAACCAAGCACACTCACATTCACTCCTACGGACAATTTAGAATAATCAATTAACCTCAGCATGTTTTTGGACTGTGGGAGGAAGCGGGAGAACCTGGTGGAACAGGGAGAACATGCAAACTCCACACAAAAAGATCCTAATCAGGACGCGAACTTGGGATCTTCTAGCTGTGAGGCGACAGCGCTAACAACCGAGCCACCATGCAGCCCTAAAGAGATGATAAATACATTATATTGCTGTATCTGACAGCTAAAAAATGAAGGCAATAACCAAAACACTTTGATTAATGTGACCATGAGGCAAATCTGACTTGGATTAGATGCACAGCTTGTCACACCCAGAATCATGATTAATGATAGAGATAAAAGAAGTTTTAATCAGTTTCTAAACCCTCTATTATATGACAGCTTTATTTTTTTCGACATGTATCTGTGTAGATGAAGGAAAAAGTAACAAAGCCTGAGTTGATGTCTGAGTTTATCCAACACAAAGAAGGGACTCGAGGTGTATTGTGACTTTCAGCACTAAAACAGTGACATCATTTCCGGTTGATCTGACCTTGAGCTCACTTCTGTTCGTCTTAAACTAACTGCATCTCCTATTCTTAGCATTAACACCGACCTGAGTGCATACGAAGTTAAGTAACACTGGGCAGTGCAAATAAAGCGAAACCTTTTTTTATCACGTAGAAAGCAGAATTGCGTAACCTTTGTTTCCACTGAGAGAAATCCACTCTAATGCTGTGAGCTGCAGCTTTTCACCCAGAAACACCTTCTTTCAGGAAACACATCAGAGTCGTTTCTATCTGCACTGCAAAGACTTTGGCAACCAAAAAATAAGTGTTTGCTGTGAATACCAATCACTCCAAAACAATAGCAGGTCCCATTTTAATATTCCTCAAACACACTTCTGAGTCACACAGAACTCCGAGTGTTTTTAAGGGTTTACAGCCCCCTCCGCCCAGGCTGATGTGACCCTGGTTAAGACTCGCTCCTGGTTTTTCCTCAGGAAGCCGTGATAACCAGGAGATAAGATACCGTAGCAAAGTTCAACTCACAGGCATCTGACAAAACGATGCTGTTGAAAATCAGATTTTTATATCTCACAGAAGGTCGCAGGCAGGTCCACAAGTCCTTTTTCTGTTGTGCAAGAGGTCTATATAAGTGAAAAATCAACCTGAAGTCCACGTGACAAGAGGTGAAACTGCAGACTGCTGCTGGTTTTCTGTTTTATGCACAGTGAACTATGAGCTAAAGGCAAAGACAGGATTCTCACATTGATCTTAACATACTTACACGCTGTTGTAAGCAAGTAATATTTACCATGTTTGCCATCTTCATTCAAGCTGTTAGAACAGCAGCAGTTTCTAATTACCACAAAACACACAGAAGAGCTGAGCTTGATGGGAATGCCATTAGTTTCACAGTGTTTTTAGTCATAAACTAAAGTAGTGAACAATTTTAAATGTTGAACCGATGATGACACAGGAGTAAAATATCCCCATGACACAAGAGGAAGTTATTACAATTCAACAATTCAGTAGCTGCAGACAAACTTCCTACTGTTTTGTTCTGTTTTATTCAAGCTGCAACAACATCCCTGCCCAAAGTACCTTTTTTAAATTATTATTTTCCCTTAACATGTTAAATAAATATTATTATATTGTAGCCAAATTTATAAATGACAACTAAAATTAGTTAAAAAGAAAGTTAAATTATTGAATTTTCAGGGCATATGAGTCTCTACCCCCCCAAAAAAATTCCCAAATTAGAAAGTGAATTTTCATGTCTAATATAAAATAACATTAAATTTAAACTTTAAATAACCATAAAATTTATTTTTTGAATGTTAAAATACATTTGCAATTTACTGCAACAAATCATTTTGTACCAATATACACATTATATGTATATTAGCAGCTGGATAGCTCAGTGACCAACACCCCAGACCTTAGCATGGGAGATTGGTGGTTCAAGCCCCGGTCAGAGTGCAGGTATCCAGTGAGGACCCTGAGGCAAGGTCCTTAATGCTGCCCCGCCAACCTACCTATGTACGTCGCTTTGGATAAAAGCTAAATGAAATTGTAACCTTGTATATACAAAATGCTCCATAATGTAAAATTAAGGCTGAAAAAATAATTTACTTATGGAAAATAACTGTATTTTTACGAGATGTTATTTTCCATTACTATATGGTACTTTATACAGTATTTGTTTTGCAATATTGCCCTACTTTAACTACTTTTTTTTTTTTTTTTTTTACAGTGTATGGTTACCTTACACAGAAAAGATATTCTAATAATCTAACCTTTATTGATCCCCTTGGGGAAACTCCTTCTCTGCATTGACCCATCCTATTCAAAGTTAACCTTAACTATACATACTAGGAGCAGTGGGCTGCCGCGGTGCAGCGCCCGGGGAGCAGTGAGGGGTTAAGGGCTTTGCTCAAGGGCCCACAGTGGTGGTGACTGGGACAAGCAGTCGCTCTCACTTTCCCACCTCAACCTCTTGCCAGTCTGGGGACTCGAACCGCCAAACAACCGGTTACAAGTTTGCTTCACAAACCACTACAGACTAGATTACTGCTGTATTTCTGTAGTGTATTTAGTATTTTAGTTTCCACTACCATGGCTCAACCTGAATGCAGAGTTAGATATGCCAGCAGCCCTCACCAGGCTACTTCCCAAAATGCAACTGCTAACCCAACTGGATTGCGCAGGGCCTTGGATGCATCCAGGGAAGAAAATAAAGAGTCAACAGCATGGGTTGGCGTCTTCAACAGCTCCTCGCTGGAAAGGAGCAATTTCTCCACTGGGCCCAGTTTAGCAAGGCCAAAATCTGCAAGCTGGAGGAACTTCTGATGAGCAGCAGCAGCAAGCTGAGAGAGCTGCAAGAAAGCCCGAAAAATAGCAAACAGCAAGACCAGGCCTCTTCAGAAACCCAGACTTCAACCATGACATGGGGCAACATCCTTAAAGGTAAGGACACGATCAAAGAGCAGCTATTCCAGAAAGAGGACCAGGCCTCTTCACAGACCCAGACTTCAACCATGAATTGGGCCGACGTCATGGATGCTGAGGACGACATCAAAGAGCAGCTCATCCAGAGAGCAAAACTCAAACTGGCAAATGAGAGTCTCTCTGCGAAGCTGCAAGAAACCAAAAACCTCCAGAGAGAAGAGGAACAAAAAGAAAAGGAGGCACCGAAGATGCAAATAAAAGTGATGGAGGACAAAAATGATAAACTGCAGGAAGACAAAAATAAATTGGAGGAAAAGACCAAAGAGGGGCTGCACAGTTGTTCAGTTATTAGCACCGTCGCCTCACAGCTAGAAGATTCCCAGTTCGCGTCCCGGTTAGGACGCCTGGGATCTTTCTGTGTGGAGTTTGCATGTTCTCCCTGTGCAGCGTGGGTTTTCACCAGGTACCACGACTTCCTCCCACAGTCCAAAAACATGCTGAGGTTATTGATGATTCTAAATGGTCCATAGGTGAGTGTGCTTGGTTGTTTGTCTCTATGTGTAGCCAATGGACTGCCGACCTGTCCAGGGTGTCCCCTGCCTTCGCCCAAGTCGGCTGGGATAGGCTCCAGCCTCCCCACGAGCCTACAAAGGATTAAGCAGTGTATAGATAATGGATGGAAAAGACCAAAGAACTGGAGGAGAAGATGCAAGTGATGCAGCAGAAGAACCCTCTGAAGCAGCACATCAACCACATGGATGGGTTCATTAAAAAGCTCCAGGCAGAAAATGGGCATTTCAGTGACTGGGCTCACAGGAGCAACATCCAGCTCAGGAGTCTGGAGGACGAGCTACTGGAAAACTCCAGGATCAATGTGCAGAGGGACAAGAACGTTGAGTTCCTGCAGGAGCAGATCTCAGTCAGAGAGAACGAACTCTGCAGACTCAAAGGGATCAATAACAGTCTCTCTGCGATGCTCGAGGAGCAGCTGCTGGAAACAAGTACTGAATTCCAGCAAAAAGAACAAACCTGGACGTCTGCGCACAACACTGTAGAGCAGCTCAGAGTGGATGTTGCCCTGGGAGAGCAAGCGAAGCAAGAAATTCAGAAGAACCAGAAAATGATAGAAGACAGCAACAAAAACCTGCAGGAGAGTTAGAAGAGAAAAATAAGGAGCTGCAGGATCTTTGCTTCATAAAAGAAAACCAAGAGGAGACTCTTAAGGTTGTTCAAGAGGAGCAAAGACGAAAAGAGCGAGAACAAACAGATTGAAAAGGTGTTGGAGGAGAGAGAAGAAGAAAAGCAGCAGGAAAAGGAGGAGGAGGAGAAGAAGAAGAGCTTCTGGAGCTGGTTGCAGCCACAGAAGAAGAACAGCAACAGGAAGGTGGAGGAGGCTGCTGGGTTGTTCAGTGCAGCTGGACGACAGCCAGTGTTGCCAACTTGGCGACTTTCTCACTAAATCTGGCGACTTTCCAAAACCTCTTGGCGACTTGTTTTGCCAAAAGCAACTAGTGACAAATCTAGCGACTTTTTCTGGTGTTATTGGAGACTTTTGTGGTGTTTTAGAGACTCTGACGTGAAAGCACGTATCGTTCTGCAGTTCTTGTCCTCAACGAGCAGCAGGTGCTGCCGTGAGCCCTTCCCCGTCCCAAAGCTCTCTCAGGCGGTCAGTCTCACAGGAGTCTCCCGCAGCAGTCCCAGCTGCAGTCAGAGGAGAGAGGAGACTCCAGGGGATAATTACCATCACTTTCTCACATTGCCACTTCCAGCTTCTTCTATTGTCTCTTTTTGGTCCATTTAGATTGTTAAATGTTGTCAAGTTAAAACCGTTTATTAAAAAATATTGTTAAAAATATTATAGTTATGGCAAAACATGTTCATGTTTTACTGTGACTTGTTGTAGGCACCTGAGTGGAGCATAAGGTTAGAAACTAAACCAAACTGAAGAAAACTAAAATAAAAAACTTGCCAGAGTGTCTCTTTGGGTCACTTTGCCGGTCCCAAGCCCGGATAAAGGAGGAGGGTTGGACATAGAGGTAGCAGTTCCACCCCACATAACAGTCTTTTGATTAGATTTGATATTCTAACATTTAACAATACAGGACAAAATTGATTTATGTAATGTGGGTCTAGACAAAGCATTAGTCATGAAGTTATTTTGAGAAGTGATGGCCCATTTCAATGGCAAAATTTAAAAAAAATTAACAACCAAGAATCAACAGAACAAAGTTAATTTGTAATTCTAAACATATTTAGGGTGTTTTTTACTCACTTTTTGTCTCTCCCACCACGTTATTCCTCTCTCCTACAGCGTCCATTACAATTACATGCAAATGACAAATTATGCAAATTAGGCGATGACATCATTCGCGCCTTTTATGACAGCCAATAGCTACTTTCCTTACTGAGGAGTTGGCAACACTGAAGACAGCCTTTCTACACATTCTCACCTTTCTGCCTCCTTCATCCTCGCTTCTAAAGCCTCTTTCCCTCATCCTCTCTATTACCCCTTTCCTTCCCTCTTTTCCTTTTCTCTAACCCCCCCTAAAATTAAGTTTTAAATCTTTTTAAGTGGAACTTGTGACAATTCATTGCTTTTAAAAGGCATCACAGGAAGTCTGACTTTTTACTGATCATGATGTTGGATGTTTTATGCTGTAGTTAGTCCTGATGTTTCATTCTATAAGACATTTGTTCCAAATATTTGTGAGAGTCTAAGTGGGTCAGTGTTGAGTCTGACTGAGTTGAGTCCTTCGTCGATGTGTTAAAAAGACTCACAGTGAGAAAAGAAGCTGCTGCACTGAGACTAAGACCAACCTAACTATCTTTATGTCTCAACCCACAGATACAGCAGTTTATCTGTGTGTGTCAAACAATGTATCCAGCCAAATCTGTGCATGAAAACACACTCTCACACACAAAAACACAAGAATTTACAGAAAATGACTCTTTCATGTCAAAGTGATTCAAGATTCAAGATTATTTATTGTCATGTACTCTGTAACAATATAACATCATTACCAGTAATGAAATTCTTTGCACTTCATGCCAACTCAACTTCACGGTGCTTTTCAGAATAAAATATATATATAAAAGAAAAAAATAGAATAAGGTATTTACAAGAGTAAAAAAAAACTGAATACTGAAAACTGAATGAATGACAAGGTGCAAGAGTGCATTATGATGGCTGTGTGCACGAAAGACCTTCATATTTTTTAAAGTATTATTAAGGGGCTAATGCGTGTGTGGAGACAGATTTCTACAAAGTAATGTTAATTAAAGAAAAATATAAAAAGTTAAAATAAAGTGACTGCATAAGTATTCATCACATTCAAACCAGAATTTAGTAAATGCAAATTTGGCTGCATGGAAAGTTCTTTTTCTGTAAATTATTGTCCAAAAAAGCCATATTAAGTTGTTCCACATTAAATAAATAAATAAAAATCATGATATAGCCAAATCGGAGTAGAACAGGGTTCTGGAGTTTGAACATGGTTCTCTAAATATAACAAAAATATATATTTTTTAATAATTTTATGGTCATATTTTCCATTTTCAGACCCACTGTGTAGGCCAGGGGTGGACAACCCTGGTCCTCGAGGGCCACTATCCTGCATGTTTTAGATGTTTCCCTCTTCCAACACACCTGATTCAAATGATCAGCTCATCATCAAGCTCTGAAGAAGCCTGATAACAATTCTGATCATTTGAATCAGGTGTGTTGGAAGAGGGACACATCTAAAACATGCTGGATAGTGGCCCTCGTGGACCAGGGTTGTCCACCCCTGGTGTAGGCATAAACCTTGGTCTGAAGAGACTTGTCTCATCATGTAATCTTGTGTATTTTGGG
>OMNN01053649.1:13232-34690 GCA_900302755.1 Chromis chromis
TTTTTTTTTGGGGGGGGGGGGATTATTACTGCATTAGATCATTAGTGTAAAGGTCAAATAAAGGTCAGATTAAGCAATTGCATAAGTATTCACCACATTCGAACCAGTATTTAGTAGATGCATCTTTGGCTGCATGGAAAGTTCTTTTTCTATAGATTCTTGTCAAAAAAGCCAAAATAAATTGATCATGATTCAGTGATGAAAAGCAATAGAAGGGTTAAACTTCCAGGTTGGGGTGAAAACTTTGTATTGAAGCTATAGACTCACATCCATGAGGGGGAAAGATATTAGGAGCATATAAGGAATTCTCAGTTTGACAAAAGCCTCAAAAGAAACGGAACTTGCATTAGATTTCACAGGTCGACTTAATAAAGTTACTGGCGAGTCACTTTATGCATATAAGGCCAGTATATTACATCACCAGCAGGGCTCATGACTCGAGGTGACCCCACTGCTGCCACTCAGCATTACAGTGAAAAGATAAAAGAAAAGCAGAAAGAGATTAAAAGAAGTGTGGAAACCTAGACTGAAGTTGCGATAAAGTTTCATAACGCTGCAGATGAGACACACATTTCGGTGTCAGGATGTTTTTCAAACTTAAAAGGCCGTGCACCAGAGACAACATTCGGTGCTGCTGCTGTCAGTGCACAGCTCCACTCGTGGCCTGAGGGAGCCGCATGACGAGCTCACTGCCAACACTCATTTCAGCACGGCGACTACGGACAGCTCCACCGACACACGAGCAGAAAGCTTGTTTACAGTTTAATCCTCCGTGTGTGACAGTCTCCGTCCTTCTCTTTATTATCTGTTTTCACTGGTGCTAATATGCTTTCCACGGCCGCTCAGTGAAAGGTTAAATCTCACCTCACTGCCAGAGGACGCAAACGTCTGGAGATTAGCCGCACAGAAATTTCCCCCCACAAAGTTTTTACAAGGGAGGTGAAAACCAACAAGACGGCATTTACAAGATAACTGCGGCATTAAACGAAATGTAAACATGGGGAGTGCTTAGGAGACAAGCCGAGCTCTAACAAACCAGAGAAACACCCGAACACAGTGAGGGGTGGTGAGTTTTATCATCACAACACATTACATGGAGGTTCCCGGCAACAATTACCTTCCAAAGGAACAACAGACAATCAGGCTTAATTGGAGGCGCAGAACAAAACGCAGTCATGTGGGGTCAGATTCTGCCAGCAGAGCGTTTGTTTTTGCGCTCACCTTGAAACCACATTTTATTTTTCAACTAATTGACATTATTTTTCATTTATGGTATATTCAGCTTGATCGTTTAGTGGTTTATGTGCTGCATGAGGCGGCGTCTCTAGGCAGCACCTGTCAAATAAATTCTGTCTACCGAAGCACTTAAAAAAGCACAAAGCAATGAATGCATTATTGCTCAAGTTATTGGCAGTGTCTTCTCTTTATGCTTCTTCCTTTTGCTTTCTACAGGACCAACAAGCGGCCATTTACTCACCCGTCAACAAACAGTGTGAAAGTATTCAACTGCGTGCTAGCTCCCCCCAGTGATCACTACCTGTCTGACATCTTTATGTCTATATGTTGGTCAAAAATAAATCAGTTTAAGCTTATTTCTCAGAGGGCAGTTTCTTTTACAAGTGTTTTTTTTTTTTAGTTGACTTTATTACCACCACATATTTTTGAATAACTTGTAGGTTGGTGAAGCTGTGCGGTTGTTAAAAATGAATTGCAGGAAATGTGTTCTTACTTTTTTGAGCCCGAATCCCTACTCTGCCCACAGCCATAACCATCAGTTTGTCAGTTAGGGCCGAGGAGGAAGGGATAAAAGAGAGCGGGAGATATGGACGCCTAACAAAGGGCCCGGACGGTTTTTGTTGGATAACCGATCATTATCAGCCGCACTCTCCTCACAGGCCAAACAGCAGAGCAGGGAGCCTGACAAAGCCGCGGCCACTTAAAACCATCAATGCCAGGCAGAAAACCATTATCCATCATGTTTGCATAAATGCATCCCTGAAGGTCTTTTTTTTTTCTTTCTCCCAGCGTACACACGGCACAATGCTGATAAACAGAGGAGACACAGAAAGTCATCAACACCTGTGCAATCTAATGCGATACAATGAAAGAGCTTTGCAATCAATACTGCTTTGTCAAAACTGATCATTTTCACATTTAGTCTGAACTGTGGCAGCGAGGGGCCCAATCAGCTGTGGTGGAGTTATTGTGGGGTTGTTTATCTTTCACACTTTGTTTCGGATCTGACTTGTAATGGTCAGTATTCAGTGCTGATGGTGAATGTGTTCAAATGTAGTCATTTAGTTCTGCAGAGCTGTTGCTGACTAGCGTGCAGACTACACCACAACTTTCAGGGGAGCTCACTCTTTTGTTGTCAGAAATGACAGCTGTGATATTCATAAAGCACTTGATTTGGCTTTTATTCGTCATTATTCCTATTAAAAAGAATATGAATATTAAGAAAACAGATAAAGCTGCCTGCTTTCAGCACCACAGAGAGCTGGGTTTGTTCTTCGGTTATGTAACATGGCAGTTGGAATCAAGAACCAGTTTTCTGATCTGTGAGTGAAAGTGAGCGAAGTTGATGATATTACTCCACCACGCTTCGATGGTGATGACAAGAATAAAATTCATGCTGGTATCTTTAATAAAGCCGGTTAGTGATGAATCGCTCTCATGCATAAATAACACATCATTAGCAACCTAATGTTATGCATTATCCATGATGATGAAGACAGAGAACAATAGAAATGCACTGCAAAAGTAGCTTCGTGTCAGTATTTTAGAGCCCCTACCAAGATTTTCACAAATGCATGATGGGTATAGAGTCCATATTTTTAGACAATAATAGTAATACATGAAGAAATCAGCATCCCTCCCCCAAACTCATACTTTGGAGACACTCTAAACAAGCGTTTGTATATGTTTGACATAAAATATATCTAAGCAGATTTGATAGAAAGTCTTCACAAAGATTTTACCGACACATCTGTCCTCGACATCTGCTCCACAGTCTGTCATGTCAGCTGTCAGAGTCCCAACATGTTTTGTTTGAGGAGTTTTTATTGGTTTGTTTCACTCTCAGATCGTCTATCGTCCAACTAAGTGTGTAAAATGCTGGATCGATGCAGTCTTCTAGATTACATTGATAATCCTGTAGATTACTGATGACAGCTCGATGCCCAAACTGTAATCTTTCCTTTTTGTGAGGACAAAGGCTATCTCTGTCTCTGTCTCTATAATATATGACAAATAATAAGAATATGATCTAATACTTTTCTAAACAGAAATAAAAGATGTCTAAGAGTAAAACAAACTGAGTAGACGGTGAAAAAAATACTACAATACTACAATAGTCAAATTACAAGAAGAACAGAAAAGTACAAAACAGGCTAGAAGAGTAAAACAATGAGGAACACACAAGAATAAAACCAAAACAAGGCAAAAGCTGCAATTTAAGAAATGGTTTTCTGATAAAAAGGTTTTAACAAGCGATTTAAAAGACGCTACTGAGTTTACAGCTTCGCCTGAGATACTCAAGATGAGACTTCCAAAGCTGACTGAAAAAGCCTGTTCACTTCAGGCAACACACTGATGGTCAGAATGGCTGGAAAACAAACACTTGCAGATCTGTGGCACCACTGTGGCTGGTCAGGAATCAATGCATCAGCAATACAACAAAGAGTTGGATCATGCAATGCCTTATAAGCAAAAATGTATAATCAATTCCTAAACTCTCCGAGAACTGGAGTAAAGCTGCACAGATGGGAGCGGTGCGATGTGATTTCCTAAAATGTTTGCTGAAAGCCTTGAGACAGCTTAAGCTGCAGGCGGCTTAAAGGCAGGACTGAACATAATTAGAGTTGTCCAAACACGAAGGAAAAAAGGCTTGGTGTACTTTCTTAATACCTGCAAGTGTTAAAAATCATTTAGCTGAAGGATAATGCAAATAATAAAACACGAAAGAGGCTTGTTTTAGGTATTAGGTAGGAATGGGCTATTCGTTGTTGAGGGAATTTGTACCGTTGATCTCAGAATATCTAAACCTTGGCTGCAAACTGCCTCACAAACCTTGTATTGTATCAAAACTGATTATAATAAAGCAGCTCTCCCTGAGGCAGTGTGACCCTCACCGTCTACTGGAATGAAAAACTGTAAACATGCAAAGAAAATAAATTAGCATGACTGTAAAATGTTCACTAAGCTAGTAAAACCCCTATCAATCAAATCAGGCTGCTGATTTAGCAACAAGCCGTTTCCATTCAGACGTGCTGCCAAACTGTCAGCACGTCCATCATCAGCCACGTCCCCTTTGTCCTCTGGCCTGCCGCGACTCCATCAGCTGCCCAACTGCTTGGCACACCTGCCCCTCTCAATGTAAATACTGCTGCTTGCATCACTGCTTCCCTCTGCTGAGCCGGGGCTGCAAATCACAGGTTAAGGATGGAGCGCGTGGGCAGCACCTCGTAGTTCATCGCGGATCGTTACTGTAACTTTAAGGTCATCAATTTGGCCCCGAGGAAAACACGCCTCTGTGTGTCGCCGAGTGATGAAAGGCAAATAAGTTTTCAGACTGCAGGCGGAGGCAGTTTTTCACTGTCTGGACATTACAGAGGGGTAATTAACAAGTCCTCAAGTCTTTAATCAGACTCATTATTGGTCTTTTACCAAGAGAGGACTTTCCGGGGGAAACAATTAATCTACCATTGTCTTGTCAGGAATTGTTTGGACACACACACACGCTCACACACTAAAAAATTACATTAACTTTGTATTATTCCCTGGCCTCCCCACCCCAATGCTTGACCCTCATCAATACTTGACTGTTTTTCTGGGAAGGCTGCTGCGCCGGTCAACTTATTCATTCCAACAGCATCATTCCACTTGCATTACTCAGTGACACTGAGCCTGCAGGGTTTTTTTTTTTTTTGCATTACATACTGTACATTGTTAAGGTTTAAAGTTCCTGTTTTTCAAATCAATAGTTTTACAGTTTCATTTCGATTTCATATGCAGTAGTTATTGTTTGCAAAGTGCAAAACTGATCATGTCATAGTCTTGACATAAAGTACAGTTTGTGTTTCTGGTGCATTTTAATAGTGTTTCACTAAAACTAAGACCAAAACTGCAAAAAAACTGTAGTTCTAACATCCTCAAAGAATACATTAGGTTGGCAATAAATAGGTAAAGAATGTTAAATTGATCTGTTAAAACCAAAATATCACACATGACGGATGGATGGATGGATGGATGGATGGATGGATGGATAGATAATAATAAAGGGCCGCAGTATGGGTTCGATACTGACCTTCTGATCAGTAGCCCGGGGGCTTAACCTGTTGCGCCACCACTGCCCCAATGATGGATAGATGGATGGATGGATGGACGGCTGAGGGTTGCCAGATCATGTTTCTGTGGACACATTGTGTACAAAAGTCTAACCGCCAGGGGGGGACAAGCTGTTTATTAACCTGGTGGTTCTTGTTGCTCCTGCCCCTTTTTTCCAGACTGCATGAAGGAACGCAGACTGTGGGAAGTGTGGGAGGGATCTCTGGTAACACGGTATTGTGGTCAATTTCCTGCATATGTGAAAGAGGAGCACCAAGAAACTTTTCAGCTGTCCTCACTGTTCTGTTTAGGTGGTGATGTTCTTCCCGCCTGCTGTTACCAAACCCCACAGTGATGCAGTAGGTCAGGATGCTTTCAATAGTGCCACTGTAAGAGGTAGTGGAGTGGCAGGTCTGCCCTCTTTAATCTGAGGAAGAGTAAAGCTGCTGTTTGACCATCACTGAAGTCGACAGTCGTCACTTTGGTATTGTCAGTGTTGAATTCAAGACTGTGTGTTTTGCACCAGGATGCCACTTGCTCCACCTCTGTAATTACCTCTGCAAGCTGACATGTTCATTTTCCCCCTGTTGGCTGCTGACATTTAAACGAAATTTAATTTGAAGTGAGCCAGGCAGCTGCATCCTCCCAGCACCTACCTGATTCCCCATCCGATGTTAAAAAAAAGTCAAGGTTCAAATCGTGTGAGGGCCATTTCTGAAGAAATGATAAAGCAACTGCTGTTTTTAAAAAGAAGTACTTTTTTTCTAGCTTAATCATGAGTTTTCATCGGTCTGCACTTTAAATTCCCTGTTTTGCATTAATGTTCAGTGTTCATTCACTGTTTTCATCAATTGAACTGTATTTTTTTATAAGACCCAGTGCGCATATTCACTATTATTTGACTGGCATTGTGAAGATGTAGAAAAATGAAGCAACTGGATATAAAACTGGATTTTTATGTGCTTCCAGCCCTAAAGTTTCATTATCCGGTTTGCATTATGGCAGTTCCACTCCGCTTCTCTTCACTGACTCGGGCTCATGACTGCAGTTCTTTAAGCTCTATACCACAGTGTATTGTGTTGCAGTTTGCCTCGTTAAAGAATTTTCATATTTTTCATATGCAATACACCAAACTATTTTGCTCCTGAACAACAACAGCTCTCTGCTTGCTGCAAACCACCGCTTTCACCCCGAGAACTCCTCCTGAGGAAAAACATTATCCCGTCTCCACAACACACCACAGAGCAGCACAGAACTGTCTTCTCAGGAAATGCCCCCAAACAGATCTATACAGATCACTGTCTGACAAAAACGGCTGCCTCAGGGACTGAATTGGAGCTCATCCAAGGGAAAACTGCACCCCTGGAGAAAATAACACTGAGGGGGAACAGCCTTGCAGAATTAAGGTTGCCAATAATGGAGGTCCACAGTGTGGTGCTAATTCTTTCACAGCAGATCTCAGCGGCCTAGTTCCAGGACGTCCAGACCCTCAGCGAGACTTCATTTTTCCTGGTGTTACTATAGGTTGAACTTATAATCTCACCTCAAGGTTGCTTGAACTTAATAAATTCAAGACTCTGCGGCCTCCAAATGGGACACAAAAGACATCAGATGCTGCCACATTACAGACCTTCACATTTCCAGGATAATACAGTCTACAGAGGAAGGTCAGCCATAGAACGAAATATCTTAAAGACTCAAGAGTGCTTTCGGGACAAAAGCTTTATGGGGCGCCCCTGAGTCATGAAGGTAATAACTGTGCGATGGCTCAGGAGAAAGAACACACAGTAACTGACAGGTTTCTGACCCCATAATTAAATTAAATCGACACTTAAAATACCTTTTTTTCTGTGCTCGACCATGTTCTATCTGACAGCTGTATTCATGCTACCAACAACCCACCGCTTAGATGTCACAAATCATGCTTTATACATATACATACATATATACATATGAAAATGTAGTTCATTTCAATTGTTTCCACTTAATTACTTCATTCATGTACAGTGCATTACATTTGGACTATGACTGGCCTTCAAACTAGCTGAAGCATAAAGTCCTGCTGTTTTATGTCGTTTGTTAAAGTCAGAAAATCCAAGTGAAGTATCTGTAGGGAAACACATTTGGGCTTGAAAACGTCTACAATTATCCCTCTTTTCAGGTATCCTGGACTTATCTGATGCTACTGGGCATTTTCGATAGTGTGCATTATCTTAACGCAGTGAGTGGAAGGAAAACATCTCATTTCGTCAAAGTGTTATACGGAGATTGCAGTAATTTTCAGAAACCCCCAAAGGCACCTTGATGTGTGATGTGATCGAAAAATACAAAGCAAACAGAAGCTGAGCAAACATCCACTGAGTGGATATGAGTCGGATAATAAAACACAAAAGGAGGAAAATTATGTCAACAAGGAAATAGTAAAGTTGTTCATTAAGAACAGCACACAGGCAGCTGGCATATATAAATAAATATAAAAAAGACACAAGCAGGGTGAGTCAGCATGCATTTACAGAGCATTAACCCATCTGCTGATCCGGTCCTCGTAAAACAGACTTATGAGCCTCATGAACTTTATGTGTGCTCATCAATGGCTTACAAGAGGCTCGTAAAATTAAAAGAAGAAAAAAAAAGTTCAAAGTTAGCGCCGCATTTTGGCAAGTTATTATAGAAATTTGTCGGAGATAAAGCACAGCAGCAAGGGCAATAAAGAAGGAATTAGCAGCAACCTGCGCTGCATATTCAGATCAGGGAGTCACAAATCATCAAATAAACAAAGTCACAGGTGTAAAAAATGTGACTCGCTGGGCCAAAAAAAGAAATGACAATGAATCACATACACAATAATTAATATATCACTGCTGCTCTAGTCTTCTTAGGAATGAAGAAGTGGAGATGCAGAGGGGAGTGATTAAAAGCAAATTAAAAGTATCTGCATGAATAGTGCTCCATCGTTAGCCATTCACTGAGGGTTTCAAAAGTTTTTCTCATCAGGCAACTCCACATCTCCCAGGACCCCACTGACTAACAAAAAAATGTTCAATCGAGATAATGTTTAATTATTCCCTCTATCTCTCTTTATTAGTACTTCATGCTCAAATTGAGTATCCCACATACACACCGACATGTTTCCAACATTTCAAAGGATATTACGTGAACTTACATTAATTTTCTTACTCGATCCCTGATCCTAACCGGAAACCAGTCAGACCAAAAATGCAAAAAATTATATTATGGGGACTTCCATATCCTTTTAATATGACTGTGTACACCGATCAGGCATAACATTATGACCACCTGCCTAATATTGTGTTGGTCCCCCTTATGTGGTCAAAAATGCTCTGAACCATTGGGCATGGACAAGAGGACCTCTCAGGGTGTCCTATGGGGTCTGGCACCAGGACGTTGGCAGTGGATCCTTTGGGTACTCTGGCTTGTGCAGTGGGGCCTCTGTCAATCAAACTTGTTGTTCAGAATGGGGTCTAGGAAGTTTGGAGGTCAAATCAACATCTTGGGCCATTGTCATGTTCCTGACTGATGTTTTTGCCATGTGGTGGGGTGCATTTTCCTGTGGGATAGGGTTAATTTTGGCTTTTTTATTCAAATTTTTCAGAAAAAGCCAAACCTATCTGCAGTAGTAGTAGGTAAGAAGGTACATTTTATTTCTGTAATGTAACACTCTACAGTCTGAAGAGTCTAAAGCCATGATAGGGACGCCATAAAGTACTGCAGTGCTTTGAGCTGAATGCCTCACAATGACAATGCAAACACGCTGATGTGTAGCAGGTGTGATATTCATCATCTTACTTAAACATGTTAGTGTTCTAAATGTGCTATAAAAAAGCCCCAAAAGCAAAGTAAAGCTGAGACTGATGGAGGTGTCATTAGATTAGCAGGTATTTGGCCATAAATCAAAGCACTAGACAGAACACAGTTTGACTTATTGGTGTCACTGCAGATGAAAATTTAATTGCTGGATTTTTTAACACTTGTCATGCAAAGAAACAATGTCACTCTGTCACTAGAATAAAGGTCGGAGGAGTCGCAGAGTTATGGGATTCATTATGTGGATAACACAGATGCAGTATTTGTGCTAAATCTCAAGGCAATCCACGAGGGCTGAACGATTCATTGAAATATAATCAAAATCATCATATAGACAAGTGCAATATCCAAACTGCAGGAGTTGGAGAGTTTTTGATAAAAGTATGTATTTCAAAACATACTGTTGCAAATGAAGCATTGTGGTTCTGCAGAGACATCCTGGCCTATTAATCATATTCTCCAGACGTAAGGGAACATGTTTGCTTGGCACAGACTGCAGCAATAATCACATAATCATTTCTCAATGTTTTTCCTGTGTAAGAGAAATGCAAAAATGAGCATTTCCACTTAAATCGTGAGTCATATTTCATTTGCACTATTTTTGGCATATGATTCAGCTCTACAGTTCACCCCATTGTTATTGTAATACTTCCATGTGGACCAAATTGGGCAATCAACTGATTGATTTCTATTACCATCTGCGGAGCAATTGCACTAATATGGCTAAAAACTGGAATGATACTTCTTCTGTGATCATTAGGTGTCATAAAAGTTTCATTAGACAGTAGCTGCAGCAGTGACAGCGACAGTAGCAGAAGTGTCCTCAAAAAATGAAAATATTGTGACAGCTTGTACACTGTCAGCTCTCTGTTTGGCTCAGTGTCTCTGGGGATTTGGATGCAGCTCTGAAACACTTGTGTCCGACTCAAAATCACGTCAAAGCAAATGCATATCTCAGGCATCAAGGCAGTTACAAGGACAAAACCCCGGGATGCCCAGTTCGATCAGTATCAGCTGCTAAGCTGTAGCCGGAGTCTATCAAAGCCAGACAGCGTCTCAGTTGTTCCGTCCTGCAAACTACGCGATGCTGATGGCATCAAAAGAGACATGCAGCTGAGCTCCGAAGTGTTTTCCAACATCGGATATATGAGATATTACTGCTTAATGCACCACACATGCTGCGCAGCTACCCAACAAAGAGATCTGATCTTGCTGCCACAGTCAGCTGACATGTGTTTTAAGGAATTTGGTGTGCAGGTTTTCTTCTATATTAAAGAGAGGATGTTATAGAGGTGACAGCAAATGAGAAGATAGAATTGAGGAAATTTAGGTGCCAAAATAGCTCCTGGGTCTTAAAGCCCCAGAAACCATGGCACCAGAAGTAAATAAACAAAGTTGAGGTTACATCATTTTACTTCTCCTTTCCTAATTACCTCATTAAATTGACAGTTGATTCGCACTGGATATTGCTTTTGAGGTCCATCTTTCCATCTTTGGGTGTATTAAATATGCATCTTAGTAAAAAAAAAAAGAAAGCTGATAATGCACAATGGGACTGAGGAAGCACTCTGTGCATTACACTGCAGCCTTTGCTTAACCATAATTAATGCCTGTAGGAAAAGTGCATTAAGATATTTCTTTGCAGGATCCTGTGTGTCTGGCTTTCTTGTTACATTTCACTACACGTCAAGTGAAATATTTCAGAAAACTTATGTAAATTCCTCATATACACCCTTATAGAGATGCACATGCTATAAAAAAGTAAATACGGAATCAACAGCATAAAAGTAACTCCATATAAGTTTAGATAAACTGCAATGTGGTGCTCCTTAATTTACATTTATAACAGAGAACTGCCCCAGAAACAGCTTAAATTCACCATCTGACAAGTTTTTAGATATAATCACTATGATTTCACAGTGGACTCAGTCAGTCTAAACAACCACAATATGGGCTGTCAGCTGAAGTACTCATTATGTCATCAGGCTGTTTTAAGCCTAAATAAATAAATAATCTGCCACTTCCTCGAGCGCCTCTTCAACAGTTTGTAATTTCCTTTGAACGTGCCCTTCCAGCGCTCCATAACAGATTGATTAAAAGCATAATTAGAGAGGAGAAAGACGCTGAAACATTTGAGCATTAAACAAATGCGAACAGGAGATCCAACACTCACCTTCCACAGTCTCTCCACCCGCGACAACTTGCGTGTTTTCATGGTGATGGAGAGGCAGCATATGGAGCGGCCAGTGTGAGGAGAGAGCAAGAGAGGACTGATGTGGAGAGAGAGATTGTGAATAACGACCTGTTCATAAAAGAGACACACCTCAGCTCTCAGTGAGAATAATCCCAGAGTCAGCATCCCAGCACTAAGTTCCACACTCCACGCATTAAGTTGAAGTGCGTGCCCTCGTGGTTGCAATGTGTGTGTGTGTGTGTTGGCATGGACCACTGAAACCCTGCTCTGCTCTCTAAAGTGAAGATAACGTTATGGAGGAGACCACAGAACGCCAGCGAGAACCCGACACCTCTTTGGTAACACCAGAGGAGATCTCTGAGGGAATATCAGAGTGATCAGGGTGCCGTCGACGGCCGCACTAATCCCTGCAACACAACCCACAGAGGAGAGCGAGCGATGAACCCGGAGCTGCTCAGGCCCGCTTCACAATAATCAGCACTGAACCACTTACCTGGGCCATTAGCTGCATCTTGCCGTTCAGCACAGATCAGCATTACACACCGCACACAGAGCCGGGCCACTTTATGGCGCTTTTTACCCCGGGTTGTTTATCCTGTCTCCCCCCTACTTTTCTCCCAGGAGCAATTTCCTCACAATACCACCTTTCTGGGTTTATAAAAGTGCTGCTCGTACAGCTACAGGCTGATGTAGGCTAGAATTTCTTCAGGTTTTGATTTTTTTGGACAAAGATAGTGCCCCAGTGAAGCTTGTAATGTGTCACAAAGCGTCCATACTATCTGTTCCCCTTTAAGGCCTTGCGGGAATGTTAAATGCAGCGTCTAATGTGACACTTGCTGGATTGTTTCCCTGTTAAGCTTCTTTTTGCTCATGAATGATTGAAAAAACACAGGAAATGTGGCAAACTGAACATCGCTCAGGAGCTACAGATTTCCCCAAAGCATAATTAACAGAAGTCATTTGTATAATTAAAGCAGCACTAATCTAATTTTTATATTAACGCTGGAAAAAAATGGCTGTGTGTAATGTCACACAGATAGTCTCACAGGTTTAAACAACCATTTCCTCACCCTGAAAGCATACATTACTCCTCCTCAAAAGTTTTCCAGGTCAAAGTCTATCCAACAATAAAGACGTACAGCTGAAGGACACGCAGACGGACAGACAGTCAGGGAGACAGACAGCCTCTTTGATGAAGCTGATAAGGTGTGTACGTTTGTCTCAAAGCATAAGCCATAATGTCAGCGCAGCAAGATGTCTGCCGAAAGACGTCCAGCAATAAAGACTCTGTATTCCCATGATGCAACAGCCAATCTGGTGAGGGGAGTAACATCAATCATCACGACTCCGGCTTCCCTGTCTTTGGCGGGGTAGGATTTGACAGGCTGCCAGCTCCAGAATAGCAAATCACTCAATAGCGCTCCCCGTTCTCTCCACCTCCGCTGCACCAAACAATCATTATCTCCCCCCATCTCTGCTCTGCTCCATGTGAGCTCTACACTCAACACCATCACGCGAGTCAGAGCTGGACTCCCAGCAGCTCTGGGAAAGCAATCTTCTGCTGCCGTCCCCGGAGCTCGGGGCTCATTCAGACTCCTGACTGCCGACTTACAGGAACATGGGAGAAATATTGACTGGAGATGTTGTTGTACACACAGCAAAAAAAAAAAAAAAAAAAGCTCTGCAATACAGAATGTGGCTGACAGGAAAAGTTCTCCACATTGACGGTGACCTACATGTGCCTGCACACAAGAGGTTTGCCAACAGGTATACACTGACACACACACACACACACACAGACACAAAATACAGTTACAGGAGGTTCTGGAACTGACCAGCTTTTCTAGCCGTAGCAATAACCCACCTTCATGGCTGCAGGGACCCAAACTTTTCTTCCCCTGTCGCTCCTCTCAAAACTAGAAGGCACACAAAGGTCTGGGGAGGATGCAGCATGAAAACCTATCTCATGTGTTATTCATCAGAAGACTAAACCAGAGCCTGGAGGCAGGAGAGGAACCCACGTAGCTCTGGCATCATTTTGTGACTGAACCGACCTTTATCTCAGCAGAGTTTTTGACTTGTCAAACAGGTGCTACATTCCTAAAAGGAGCGTTTCATTTAGACATTTGAGTTTCCAGGACCTGCTATTCTACGTTCACTGACATGGATAACTGGCATGTCTAATTGCACCACTTAATGGTATTTGGCACAACTATGCTTTGTGCAGTGACAAGTTAAAATGTGTGAAATAAACAAGGTCCACCAACACAGGTCATACTGGGGCGCAGAGTAGCTCTACTATTGTATATATGCAGTATTTAACTGAGTTACAGCACAAGGAAATGTGAAAAAAATAGATAGGACAACATAATCCACTGAAGCAAAAAGGTATAACAAGACTCCACTATCTAACAAGCAGTAATAGTAGACGTGCTAGCAGCTCTATGAGGATGTGTGAATGTCAGAATGCTGACATGTTCACAGTGACAGTGCAACATGCAGATGTTTAGTAACCACAGTGTTTGTTATGTGTATGTGTAATATGTTAATATTCACTATGCTGTTGAAAAAATTGAACAATTTTACAGATTTTTCCTGTGTTTAACCTTAATCGTAATTTTTTTTCTGCATTTAAAATCAGAAAAAAATCACCCTGCCAATCTTGATGTTTAGATCCACTATCAGAAGCTACAACACATAAATATTTGTTATTTTTTTGTTTCATTCTCCAATTGATCATAAAAATTGTTGCCAGTTATTATTTGACAATTGATGTTTCTGCTCTGCTAATGACACCACTGATGCTACGACTTCAGCTGCAGTATGAAATATTAAATCACTCCTAAAGCTGGAATAAAAGATTTTTGTGGCTTAGTTAATGAAGCCGGTTCTTTTTTCTTTTGTTGTAAAATCAAGCTTAAAGGCATTGAAGGGAACACACAAAACACACATCCATTTATTCTACAGCAATCCGCTGAGGCTGTTGTTGGAGCTATAAAGACAACAAATGATAATGAGGGTAACTAATACATTGACTGATTCGGGACAGAGATCTAAACACCAACAGGAGCCTTTTTGGCAACACTGTTTCCCTGCAACTGCTACAAAATGCATGAAGGCTGACCTGTTGCTTCTGTTGTTGCCTCCCTCCAGGATTTACTACGCTGTAATCTGACCCTGCTGACTTTGCCTTTATTTTGAAATGCTGAGTGTGTGCATGTGTCTACATCACCAGTTAAATGATGTGCTTGTGAGCGTGTGTCTCTGATGGGTGTGTCGCTGCTGTATCATGGCGGGGTCGATAAGCGAATCTGCCCATGTGACACAACGGATTACTGCTGCCTGGTCTCAGCCCGGAAAAACACTGTGAGAGGGCTCCGGAGAAATGGCAGCTCCGCTCTGCCGCGCTAATTCTAGCTGGCAGAAAAGCTGTAGGAGAAATTTCCTTCACGTGCTTTCGATTTCTTCTTTCATTATTGATCATTTACCTTTGACACTTTTCTGTTTCGACTCAAAAACCAACATTAGTAAGCATGAGGCGTCAGATTTAAGGGTAAAAGGGACGATTCTGTGCTTTGCTCAAAGAAACTTCAATGTGACACTTTGCTGCTGCAGAATAAACGAGCCACTGGCAGCTGAGAGGCACCTGTTACCCTCCTGGTTTCACTACACACCCTCTGCAACCGATATGATAATTTGATCTTTCACCCTCCTGAATTAAATGTCGCAATTAAGCGATGCCAGTGATGACTCTGCCAGAAAAGGGTCTCTATCTGTGTCTGCAGGTCAAAGTAATACCTCAGTGTGGCTGATGTTGCTAGGTGACTGTATAACCTTTCCAATCTTTATTAGAGCTGACATTATCATGCTCCTCTTGTATCAAGATGTGACACTTTTAGCTATGCCAGCTGCTTGGCTTTAGTTACACAGACTGTGTGGAATAACAACTTTGTTGTTGTTGTTGTTGTTGATGCTATAGTACATCGGTACATCATTAAAACATTGGCAAATACCAGCACCAGAACCAAAGTCTGAGCTCCACTACTTTACTGTATGTTGCTGCCTATGTACAGTGTAGAGTTGGTGCATTTAATTGGAATACAACAGTCTCTAGTGGCAAAACAGACACAGTGCATGGAAAACCTATGAAAAATGGTTTCTTGCATCTGTTTGGCATCTAAAACATCACCGACTGTATAAAAGCTAATGTTTTGACAAATGCCAGACACAGAAGTAAACTAATGCTTGATGTAGAAAACCATCCTGGTCTCTGAAAAGCAGCTGCACTGGTGATTATCAGTTGCAAATCTAATAGAGCTAATCCCTCAAAAGGAAAAACACTGAGAACTCCGCCTGAAGTTAAAAATGAAAAAAGGCAGAGACATGAACACAGGGAGAGTAGAGGATGGGAAGCGAGCCGGGTTAAAAGATAGTTATATTTAGCGGCATACTCATAAAGTTCTTGAAAGCAGCGGAAATCTTTAAGATCCACAGTGAAGTTACATCTGTGGAGTGAGTTAATCTCCTGTGAAAAGACGGGACGGGACGTGACTGCCATCGTCAAGCCGAACATCACAAACGAAGGCTGGCAAAAGGAGTGATTTTCTTTGCTGCTTTTGTATTTAATCGGCTGAATTTCAACCAGACAGACTGCAGTTACTGTTTAAAACCAAACAAAGTGAAGGAGATGTAATGTGATGTGAGTAAAGTCATATCAAAATACCCACACGGAGGCTTAATGACAGCTGATGATGTGTTTGCTACTTCAAATGATCTTCAGAGCAGAAAATCTACCACAAGAGGCAGAAGCTCCGCATCATCACAGGGTAATAAGGCTTCTCTGTATTTAAACACTGACTAATACCCACTGTCAGCTGGTGTAATAATACAGTAAATCATCAAGAGGAAGAGGGACAGTCAAACAGCGAGGCAGCAGCCTGCTGATGTGTTGTTGACAGGTCCGTGGAGGTGGTGCTGGGGGAGAGCAGCGCAGCGAAGGATGATCGATGCTGTGTCAACAGGGTGTTGAGGTGCTGGGCAGGGGATGGATGACCTGTTGAGATGCCCTCTGGGAACAGAGGAGCCAAAAAAGAAAGCAAGAAAAACGGCAAGTCGATAATGAATAAATCTGTCCGCAGAAGCCAAGCCTCAGAAACAGGAGGAGAGGCTGGGATTCATTAGGAGCCAAAGGGGATCGGCCATCTTCAGAATGAATCAAAACGCACATCGTGGTTATCACGGTGGACACAGTGTGTCGCGTGACACGAGCAGAGGATGTTCATCGTGCAATGTGGGAGCTGCGTCATCTCCAGATGGCTGTCAGAGCCACCAGCGAGGAGCAGCGTGTGTGTTCCAACTGCTTACAGCCTCACCCTTTACACCTTTGCAACCATGGCAACGTCGAGCAAGAGGTCCTACTGAGGAAGCTTTGTTGTCCTGAGGGGAGGAGCTGCTCTGGGTGACAGCCTGTTCGCCTGGCCTGCCCTTTACTGCATACTGGTGGAAATGCTCAGCAAGCATACATCGAGTTGTTGTTAGTGTTGTTGTCTTGAATCTTTTAAACCATATTATTGTATGATTCATTCAATTTATTCAAGTTATTATTTTAATCTTTATGTGTTGCCTTTCTGTAACTTGTTACTATGATTGTATCTTGCGTCTTAGCTGGAAATGAGGTTTTAAACATTACATTGTGAGATTACATTTTTTAAAGCTGCAGAACTAATATTCTGTAAGTCCCCCTCATGCCCCCCGAACAGTTCTGTTCCTCCAGGCCATGCTCACTTGGAGGTGCCCTGTGGTGTCATCAGGCATCAGGACATTGGCAGCGGATCCTTTGGGTGCTGTGGGCTGCAGGGTGGGACCTCCATGCATCAGAATTGTTCAAGCGAATCCAATGGAAGCTTGATCGGTTTGAGATGCTGTCAGGAAGCATCACAGCCTTGACGGGGTTGTGGCATGTTTGCTGACATTTTCAGAAATTACAAAAGCCATTGAGGTTCATTTTTCTGTGCTGTGGGTGGTAAGTAATATGTAGTAGTCATTTTATAATGTCTGAGAAAAAATGATAATATTCCCAATGGCCTAGACGCCGACAGTAACGACCATATTGTTATATTACCACATGCCTTACGCCTGATGTTACCACTTGAACGCCAAGCATTTGGTTTACATGACCTCTCATGTAATAATCATTGAGCTGTCAATGGTTTAAAGGCTGTGGCTGATTGATGTGTATTACAAATAGATCTAAAAACCTTGGTCAAAACTCACAGAGGATCACTGTATCACAAACTCAGCAGTTCCCTCAGCTCTACGGAGCATTTCAGCACCCTACAACTCATTGATTTGGTTTTTGGGCCTGCGACTTTATAGACTTTTTTCATTCTCACCACTTTCATACCATCATTCTAAGCAAAAAAGCTGTAAAACCCCATTGTACATTACCTGCCCAGCACCACATAGTGTACAGATTAGTAGTGTTGGGATGGTGTAGAGCATTTAGCAGATATTTCCCCAAAGAGTTGGTGGAGCCCAACAACAGAGCTATAAAGAGAGTGAATATTGGACTTATGTTCATAACAGACACTCTGAGTGAATGCTAATGTTGCTCTCAGTGCACTGAATGTGTAAACAGGCCACAAGTTTGTCACAGCAACTTTACAATAATATCAATGTTCACAACTTGTTTCCACCATCCTCAGGTGGCCAAAAATCCATTAACGCATGTTTAAGAACTGACCACATGTAGTTTTGTAAGATAAAGCGAGACTACAGTTACATCATGTACTTTGCCACCAGAGTAAAGTGACACAAGTGAGACGTCTCATCTTTATACTAGATAAAACACTGATCATATCTTAACACCATCTTGCATCCATGAAGCCTGCATACTTAACAAGCACATCTGTCTTTCTGCACTGTTGAAGGAGGGAGCTCTCTCAGGACACATGATCCTTTTTGGATTAGTGCAGCAAGTAACAAATCCAGTGGCAGCCTTCAGTAAGCAGCCATCACCTGAAGCACACAGTTAGCCCTGCCACAGAGATAATGAGGACAGCCTATCCCATCTCACTGCTCTCTTTCTTTTATCTGGCTGCTCTTGTTGAGCTCCGTCTGGCTGATTTATCTGAGCTCCGGACCTCAAAGGAAGCACAGAGCTAAACTAAGACTTGGGAACGGGGCCAAACTGTCTTACTCAGATCTGGAGTATCTCTAAGCAGAAGGCACAGTTAAGTGCATATGAGGACAGGCAGCAAGTGTGAGAGTGTGTGTAAGTGTGAGTGTGTGTGCGCGCCAGCCCTGGGCAGTCTTATCCAATGTGAATTAAATTTTACATTTAAAGTCACACAGTTTGGGTGATTTATGATTCACTTCTTTTGAACTCCATTTCCTGTAATCCAAAACAGGATCACAAAATTATGCGCACAGAGGATTTCCCATTAAAAAGTTCTCAAAATGTAAATGTTCCCAACAAGCACATTAATTAAAAGATGACAGGTGTAATGGTGCTTCCAAAGCAGAAGAGTACATCCTGAAATACAGCGGTTACACTACAAAAACACACCTGTAATTTCTAAAAAGAAAACACAGAGCTTATATTTTCAAAGCCGTTTCTTTGCCACCATCCTCCTTGGGGAGAATATCACACTTTCTCAGCACTATAAGGACCCTTTTATAGCCCAAGTCAATTTTAGGCATTACAAGTAAAATTAAAACACATTTTCAGTGTACTTTTACTTTTATATGTATAAAAAAAGAACAAAAAGCAGCCCAGGAGGAGAAGAAGAAAAAAAAAACACTAATGCATTATGGAGCAGCATGCCACCCTGAGATTAAGGTAGCCTTGTGGGAAATGAGATTTTCACTAATGACTAGTGCTTGTAGTTAAACATGAATTCACAGTTGTCAACACAAAACCAAGCAGCAAGGGTTCTGTTTAAGCTATTTAAAGAAAGAAAGAGCAAATACAGACTTATCTAGTAGCTGCTACAAAAGCTAACAAAGCTTTGAGATGTTGCTTAAAGGAAGGAATCTGTGATTTACCTTAATTATAATCAGTAAAATGTTCAACTCATTAAACTGGCAGATAAGTATAAAAACTACAGTGTCTCCTTTAGCAGAGGCTATTTGGACTGGTGGTGACGGTAGAGTTATATCCGATTGTACGCTCAAGATCTAGCAGTCTAATATGAATCAAATATTTCCAGAAAAAGAGAACAAATTATTTTAGTTGGTATAAATCTGATCATTGGGGACCAATGCATACATTAAAATCAATTAAATTAAAGGGATTTCTTTTTTAGTGTGTGCACACAAAACGCCAACACAGTGAAGGAGAATCATCAGCTAAATGTACATAAAGTATCAAAAGCAAAATTACTCATTGTACAGTAAAGTCAGTGTTTTACGATTATATATGATGTTTTTGGATTAATATTACTACTGCATTAATGTGTATGTGACATTTTACTGCTGTAGATGATCAAGGTTGACTGACTTTAGTAGATTCATCGTTAGCAATGCATTATATTCTGTATGATCATCATGTTTGTAGCATCACAGCCCGTGTGTCTCTAAAAAGTCAGTTTTTCATCGTCTGAAAACAACAGCCCTGTTTTCAGCTTTGTGATATTGCATTTTCCAGGTAATCCAAGCGGGTTATTAAATACTTTAGTCAGCTTAAGAAGCAGGAGAATTTTCTCAACCCATAAAATAACTCTTGTTCCTTTAGTTTATCACAAATATTCAAAGTCACCACATATGGAGATGTGCGATTTTAGGGAAAGGAAGGGAATGAAAAATTATAATCTGAATGGCAACTAGTAACTAAAGCCGTCAGTAAAATGGAGGAGGAGTATAAAGTTGCACCAAATGGAGACACTTAAGTACAAGCACCACGGATTACTACTTAGGGACAGTACTTGAGTAAATGTACAACACCACCACTCTGATTCCTACTGAATGCATTTAAAAGCTGAACCAAACGACTGGAAAAACAGCCAGCTACCTAATAGGCTACAATATACTATATTATTATTATACATATCCCATTTGTTTGTAACTGAAGCTTTTGTCAGTCATTGTATTCCTGAGTTAAATCTTCAAATGACATCAACAGCTGCAGCAGCGTTCATCACTGGTGGATCCAGGCAGCGCTTGCAGAATCTTCATGGCAGTATTTATGTGTGGGTAGAAGTCTGCAGACGATTTCAGAACCTGGCAGATGTCACTAATGGCAGGTGTGTGCTTATTACGCTGCCTCCATAGTTCAAGCTCCACATCTGCAGTGTCAACACCAGGCATCGAAGCACCGCACTCCCCTATAAACTGCTCACCGGTAGCAGCTCGTTGGGTAGCAGGTGCTGAGCTTTAACACGTGGCTGTGTAAAACACCTCTGGAATTTAGTGTTGCTTCCCACAGATGTCATTAGATGGAGCAACCCACTCTCTAGAAAGCTTTAAACCATGCTTTCAGTTGGCCGACTGGGATGCCCTTTTGAGCGTGGTTGGATCACGGACATGTAGCTGTAACTACTGTTGTGATCTTAAACAGACTCGGCAGAATCTTTAATACTTAAGATCATTTGTTTTCTGTTTTCAAAAGGCTAAAAGATGTTTGATTGTTTTTGTTTTCTCATTTCTGTTCCGCTTATTTGCTCACTAATACACAGCATAAGGTAAACCCAACGCTGCCAACATCACAATTAAGCGCCAGGAATGTTGATTACATTCCAATCATACTGTAGGCTTCAAATGTGTTTGCATCAAAGGTGAGGGATGCAGCCAAAAAAATATTATGAAGCACATTATTCAACAACAACAAAAAATGGATCAAAATGCAGCATTTGACTTAATATCAGGGATTTAAGCAGTTTTTAGCGGCATTTTTGTAATAATGCTATTATTTCCATGCTTCACTGCCAATATCAGACAGAGCTCAATGAAATAATAATCCTTTCCTGGATTAAAATGGCTTAAATGTAACTCTGTACAACAGGGGTGGGCAATCCTGGTCCTCGAGGGCCACTATCCTGCATGTTTTAGATGTTTCCCTCTTCCAACACACCTGATTCAAATGATGAGGATCATTATCAGGCTTCTGCAGAGCTTG
>OMNN01053653.1:0-10169 GCA_900302755.1 Chromis chromis
CACCTTCAGTTCTGCTTTCCCTTTGGGATCTCATTTAAGACCTGCAGCGTTCAGCAGTGCATACTGCAGGGGCTATAGATGTGACACCACACAGGACCCGCCGCAGACAGTGCAGCTGGAAATGTCAAGTTAAGTGAAGGAAACTGTTCGGCCTGCACACTCTAGTAAGCAGGGTATGTGCCTCCCCGTGTGCATGTGTGTAGTGGTGGTGGTGGTGGGGGGGATACGTGTGAGTGTTTGCTCCCTCTGCCTGGGTCTGTCACTCTTACAGTGGCTATCATGTTTTTAATGGAAAACGGTCAGCTAAAATCAAATATTAAGCTTTGATAACCATGGTGAAGGAGCATGTGCCTTTTGAAGTGGAAAAAAAACCCCTTTCAGCTTTCTTTATACTGTATCGCTTTACACCAACTCAGGAGCTTCAAGTCGCTTCCAGAGTCCTGTTTGCTCCACTTGGCTTAAAGATAAATTCGGCCCCCTTGGATGCTTCCGCTGTTAGATCTCATCAATCTGTGCTCTTCACTGCGTCTTGGTGGGTACTCGCTCTCTAATTGATATATTTTTTTTGTTGTGCTCACTTTTTCTTCACCTTTTCCAAAATTGAAGTGTTCTATCTCAACAGCAATCAGACGGTGTCCAGAGGATGGATCCCGATGGCTTTAGTGATCCCCTGACTTTCCCCTGTTACACCACCAGCAGGTCACATTTTGGCCAGCATTTTGGTTTATGAGAAAATGTCTGCAGAACTAGTGCTATTTCCTTAGTTTTGTTGATTATCTAATGTCAGCAAGCAAACACGTTAAACACCATACCTGTCTACCAGCAGCATGTTATTATTGCCATTGTGAACGTGTTAGCATGATGACATTTAGCTCCAAAGAACTACTTTAATTGCAGATTCGTAGCCTTGTTAATATTCAAAAGCAACAACTTGGGGACTATTAACAACAGGATGGCACTAAAGTGACAAATCTGCAAATATTTGCCAACAAATTACACTTGATGAGATGTCACATATTGTCTCTTCCTGACTCTCTGGCTGCACTTTATCTGCATATGCTCTGCCGTATGTCAAACAAAAGCAACAATGGGAAATAAAAGATATCTAAAGGCAGCTATAGTGTACAATTTATAATTAAATCACAGGAGATTAGTAGAACAAACCTTTATTAAGGTCTTTATTATGACAAGCAAGGACTATATTTTGAGGTTCTTGTGTCCCTAATTTCACTATTTAAGTTATATACAAACGCATTCATGAAAGCATTCATTTATAATGGTGTTACTGAGAATGCCTTTATTCTGTGGTTCACTGCTTTTTGTACAGTGAACTAAAGAATCTGAAGGTAATGTGCTGTGTTGGCTTTTTAATAGGACGATTTATGTTTTAGTAAGATTTATAGAAAATGAAAAAAGGCAGTAATGTATCCTAAACATTAGGATTCTTATTACGTAAATTGAAAAAGTGAATTACCATGACTAGAAGGCATCAGTAGGATTCTCTGATGCAAAGAGGTAACATTTTTAATTCTTTGTCTTTAAAAAGAGAGAGAGAAGCGTTGGTAGTAATAGCTGAGTGAGAACACAAGTCTACTGAGGATAGTGGAATGATTAGAAATTCTACCTTTTCTATAATGAATTGCAGTAAATGTTTGACAGAATGATCACAATATTTAAAAGGAGTCTAAAATAGCTTATGTTATCTCATGTTTGGTTAAAAATCTGCAGGAATTAGAAAAGACACCTCCAAACAACATGATGAGACCATGGACGCAAGGCATAGTGGTCTTTCCTTAACAGAAATCTGTCGTCTGTGTGCTCTAATCATCTACTAAAACAAACCACAGAAAACCTCCAACATTTCATTTCCAATGTGTGTAACTGACCACACTGTAACGCAATAAAAATAACACAGCAGAACTTCCTCGCCAAGACTGAAGTTGGGTGACAAACAGCCACTTTCCCCCTGTCTCCTGGATCAGCTATAAGACGATTTCAATGACATGCAGAAGATCAACTGTTGGGAGAGTGAGGACTGCAAGACAGGGGCTTAGAATCGCGGCCGGATCAGAATGAGATGAACATACAATCAGAGGCAAAGCCACACGGGCTTATCTGCCCTTTCACGATGGCTGTCATCATTTGAGAGTTCCCTCGGCTGCTCCTCCGCCAAGATGAGAAGGCTTTCTGGCAGAACCGGAAAGTTTCTCTCTTTTTTTTTTTGCTTCAGGAAAAGTTCTGGAGGAAACTTGCAGCGCCCCACAAAAGAACACATGAAAGTCATCGAGAAGGGGGTAAAGCAAAAAATGAGAAGTCAGGAGGTGTCAACCTGGGTGAGAATAACAGAATCAAATACAAGGAGGGTGAGATATCAAGCTGCAGGGCATACAGAATAAGATTAAATAATACATGGATCTGTGGAGGCATGGCTTCAGAACACATGCCGGGTTTAAAATAAAGTTTTTCCAATTGCAAGCTGCTCTCCTCTCTTCCTCTTCCCCAATTTGATGTATTTTTCTGATACTCTTGAACATTCAAATATGGTTTCCCTTCCAAGCCCTCCTGCTGTGATATTTCATGCCTCCATACAGTGTGTAGCTTAATGTAAACTTGCCATATCCTTCCAAAAACAGACCTTCATCCCTCGAGTGTCATTTTGATGTGAGCTACTGATGGACTGTCGGCTCAGTCGGCATATGTCACATATACTTCATACAAAACCCCCATTTGGCATCAGCGTTGTCGGACTGTGTGGGAGATCTGTAACATGAAATGGCTCCATTTCAGCGCACATCACTGAACATATCCCATACAAGGCTGCGGCCAGTGTTTATAGCTTACCCCCTGTGAGGTATTGGCATCCAGTAGCGGCTCTATATCTGAGACAGTATGGTGGTTAGTGTAGTCTTTTCCCATGTGAGCCCTGCTATGCGAGGTGATTAGAGCATCTCTGTCAGTGGCTGAGGGGACAGATGGAGCAACAGAGGACTTTCTGGAGAGGCTATGGTAATTAGGAGTGAAAGGAGAGAAGATGGCGGCTTCTGAGCAACTGGGTTCAGGGACAAGCTTTAAACAACACCATTCAAGTGGCGCAGGGAGTTGTAGGCCCTTTGGCCAGCCAGCGTGGTATTGTTATGTTCGTGTTAACATGTTTGCGCACGCTGTGAAGTTCTCCCTGCAGTATCACTGCTGGGTTACTGAACTAGTTATGGTATATATTTAAAGAAATTCCCTTTATATTAACTGAAAGTTCAAATAGCTGCTCTGAAACGCTCGGTTCAAAAAGAAAACAACATATTACCATTAAACATTTTCACATTGCTGTTGTTTTGTTATATTACTGTAAATCTCAGCAAATAAAACCAGCATCACCATTAGTAGAGGGTGAGGAAATGTGTTCTTTTTCTTTCTGTAATTGGAGTGAACTGACCTTTATAAAAAAACATTTTAATGCTAATTAATGATCAAGACCACCTACGCTACACTTTCCTTAGTCATTTTCAAGCCCTTTGCCAGGTCAGCCTTGTTATGTTCATGCTTTCACATTCTCTAACCACAGTACTAATAAATACACAAATTTGCAAACCTATTAAAGGGCCAGTTCACCAAAATTAAAGTCTGAGGTTGTGTCCATTGTGTGCAAAGATGGTGAGATCTTCAAGTGTTGTGTAGCTTACCCTTGTTTCTTAGAAAAAGACATTGTAGTTATTTTCTATCAGTAATGTGGTGGAGGCAGAAACCTTATGGATGGATATATTAAAAATAAAATGATCTTTTCAGCTACTTTGTGACTGAAAACACAGATGACACATTTCCCTATGCTCATACCAATCAACATGCTATTGTTGTGTCCATGTTAACATGCATTCACATGCATAATGTGCAGTATATAATACTAGATACAATCTTTTGCCTTTTTATAAGCCAGTTATGAATGATTGTGCATTCACAGTTTACCCAGATTATAAAAGCACACATTTCCTCACTTAACTCTGGTGATGCAGCCTTCCAAACAGTTTCATTTGCCTTTAGATATTTTGTCTTGTCTCCATCTCAATACAGAAGGAATTTATTCAGTTTAATTCTGACAAAACTTTTTTCTTTCTTTCACAGAAACAGTTTCACAGTTACTCTGACTAATGCACTCACCTCTTTTTAAACAGTTTTCATAAGCAGGAAGTAGTGGCAATCGAGACTTTGTTTCTCCGAAGACGTGATACGGAATGTCGTAAACATACTTTTTAAATGTTGCGAGCGCCACAAATTAAATTCTCTTCACCTCAAAACGAGATCTTCAAACCTGGGCAAATAATACCTTAAGGATCTGCACGGCTCAGTAGATGTAAATGAGAAAATATTTTTAATAATTTGAGCGGAGACCTTTTTTTAACAACAGTTATTGATCTTTTTCTGCTTCTGAAAAACGCCAATTTTATTAAAATTAATTGAAATCGTATAAAATGCAGCATTAGCTCATCCCTGTTGAAAATTTAAACAATCATTCCTCCTGCTGCTACACACACCAAGGGGATGGTCGTTCCTCCGCGTGATTAATTGCTTTGTCAACTATCAATCTCCAGAACCATAAAATAGCCACAGGACCTGCAGCCAGCAGGTTGCTGGTGAGACGATGGCATTGAAATCCCCATGGGGCACATATTAATGAGGCTACAGCGAGAGTTAACAATTCTCCATTAAAATGTAATGCATTCTTTAATTAATTAAGCTCTCATTTATAAACATCCACCTCTTCTCTCCTACTCCAAATTTGACCTAACAATAGAGTATTTAATGTTTTATGGTGGAGGCATAACATATTTAAATGTCATTAATACATGAACAGCAAGATAAACATACTCAAAAATTCTATTAGCAGTAATGGGTGGTGTCTTCGCAAAGAGTTTCCCTCTGTTTTTACCCAAATAATTCAAAATTAATTTAACATTACAGCTGGCATGCCAGTGCTCGGATTGGACTTAAATGAGAAATATTCTGAGGTGAGTATTTTTAGCCTGGGAGTAGGTAGACTATCACTCTTTTAGGAGATACACACACGACATCAAATGATTATCTTCCAACTCGTCCAGATATCAGCTAACTGAGGATCTAATTTCATGTCACACATGCTTAATGAAAAAAAATATCAAATTGGCTCCTAAATTGGTTGGTCACTCCAACATTGAAAAATAGGTCAAAGTTTCTCCAATCCAAAGTGTCCGCTAGGCTCTATGATTGCAGATTGATATGTGGGGGAGGTTTTTTATTTTTTTATTTTTTTTCCTGGCAAGGCAGGAGCTAGAGATCCCAGGCACAGTAGGAGCTAAGGTATGTTTTTACCCAGCTACAGAGGAATGTGCAATCAAAAGTCAAGAAATTGGCAAAACTGATGGTAACATTTTGATGATGAGATAATATTTATTTTTTGCTACACTGAAATCTAATTTTTTGGAGAGAAGTAATGCTTTTAAATGTCTCCCCGTGGGTTGTTGCAGGTGCATTGGGTAAAAATGATCCCACTGGAAGGTTTCTGTTTGCAGACTGTGTTGTTATTGTTGGGTGTAAATCTTAAAGGATGTCAAATTTAGCATCGGTAAAGCAGAGCAGATTCTAGAGGAGTTCCTTTGTGTTTTAGTTGTAATTGGATCTGCTTAAAGCTTATTTCCCCTCAATATGCAAATGGCAGTGTTCTAGCGCCAGACTGTTGGTGAACTGGTTGGGTTCAGCTAAGTCAAACTGTTCCACCATAATCATTTTGATGTTAATGATGTCTGCAGAACTGCAGAGTCACCCCTGTGATTTAATCAAACCTAATTTGGGTCAGTCCATTTTGGCTTGCAGCTGAGCACCTCAACATCATCATTACGCTCCTTCAACCCAACCTCTGCGCTCACCTCTCCTCGCCTCCTCGGACTGCCAGGGCCACAAACAGCTGCTCGTCATCTGTCTTGTCACAACCTGTCCCGCTCTCGGACATGGGCTCACACATTTTTTTTCCGAGTTTTTGGTTCTGAATTTCACCATGATCCGAATCAGAAATGAGACTTTGTGTTTAAGATTTCACTTCCAAGCTCTTCCCTGCCTGTGGGACCTGCTCCTTGGGCTTTTCATCAGCTGCCATTTTCGACGGCATGCAGTAATTTCATGGCTCATTGCAAGCGCTGAAAACCTTTGAAACTGCAAATGTTAACTTTGCCTGGCCTGGAGCCATTTAGGAAGCGATTAATTTAGCAAACAGAAGTGAGCCACTTTCTCCTCCTAGCCTGCGCATAATTTTTTGGGGGCTTCTATCTGTATTTGAGTAAGAGTGAGCAATGTAATGACGGTTCCTGTAATTGTGGCAGTGTGAAAATGGTTCCTACCTCAGCCCCCACTATCTCACTCATCTCTCCTGGCTGAGCCTCGACAGCCTCGTACAGTGAGAGCACACGCAGATTGAGAAGAGGTGGAATCACTTACAACATGCTTGACCTTATTTCTTGTCGCGAGTTGTTAAAGCGTGTTAAAAGAACATGTTTGTTTGCAATTTCAGCACCTTGCCGAGTGACGCCGCGCACACAATTTGCAAGCCGCTGACTGAACAGGCGTTTTCTGATCATGACTTCTCCGTATCTTTGATGTGATATGGAAGCAACAATTCAATTTAGGGGGGAGAAAAAGAAGTGGAGACAGTATTAGAAGTGTGAAGCTTTTTGGCTGTGGTGCTCTCAGGAAATAGTGCGGATCCCAGTGAGAGGCTCTCAGTGTTTGCCCAGTATTCCTGGAGGCTTGTTTTGTCACAGACTCTGTGCAGCTAGGCATGGGAGAGGCAGAAGGCAGCGGGTCGGCCAGCCTTCCCCCACAGCTGTCCTCCTCCATCCTGGCACTCGGCTCTAGCAAGCCAATATGAAAACAAATTCTCGGCCCTCTTCGCAATTAATTTTCCTTTGCGGCAGAAAAAAAATATCAGTCTTGACAACATAACATATAGCAGGTTGTGTACAGAAAATCTGGCTGTACACAGAAGCAGAACAACCTCACAAAAATCTGTTTGTCCCCCAAGAGTAATTTTTCACTCTGCTGGGAGCAGTTGTCTCGCACATATTCCTCCTCATGTGCATATAGATCAGTGCAGTTCATTCAAGTGGTGGTAAAGTAAACAAATGCAAGTGTTAAAGGCATAGAAAGATGTTTTTATGCATATAATAAACATTTCCTGTCGTCTTTGATGAATATTTTACGATACACTTTGCAGAGATCATTTAAAGGACATTTTATATTCCTCATTTATTTCTCTGGTGCTAAATAAAGAATCAGATTCAGGTTTCAAGCTCATAGTATTTGACAAACTGTAAAAATCTACATGTTGAGGGAAAAGTGAAGTGGGTCAAAATTGACAAAAGAGAGAACAGGAGGGGGGAGTATTAGGAACACACAATTACAATGATCCAAATTCCTATTTTGCCTCTTACATTCACGCGCATGCATGTGTGTGTGTGTCCGCGCTGTGTTTAGGAAATGACTGCTTCCTTTACCTGGATGCCCTGTAACCACATCTGCATCCTGTTTTACCACGGCCACACTGCAATCTCCCCCACACCATTAATTTTACTGAAAGCCATTCACAATAACCATGAGATACTGGGCGGCGGTGTTCAAACGTTTTCTTCCCCCTTCTTATCATAAAGGTCCCACATGTCTTGGCAATATCCCCAAAATAAAAAAAAAAAAGAAGATAAATTTGTCCTAATTACGTCCCTCGAACAATGTTGTTTGACGGCCAAAGACATCAAATTAAATACTATTTTGATTCCGCAAAAGTGGTGTCAAGGTCTTATATTTTCATTGCAGGTACATTGACTGATAAATATGAGGGAGAGAACAGTAATTATAGGGTGGAAATGACATCAGAAATTAAGCAAATTGTGAAAGGGTTTGCCTTTAAATGGGTTTGAGCCATGAATTAAAAAGACCATTAACTGGGAAGAGGCAGGTGTTATCCTCACTGCCCAAAACAAAACAAACAGAGGGGGAGGAGGTGAGTGTGAGTGTGTGTGTGTGTGTGGGTGTGAAGCGAGGAGGAGATGCAGGTGTGTGTTGTTATCTATGAACAATCCCATGTCATTACCAAGTGAAGGTGTATTTAGCAGATTTTCTTCAGTTTCAGTGCTGTGATAATTTAAAAATGTATTGTTCCATAAATAAACCCCCACTGGAATGAACTAATATATTTAGTGCTGGGACACACAAAGTCATTCACACATTCCTCCTTTTTTGCCCACTAGTTCCCATTTTGTCCAAATGTTATATGTTCTATCTACAGTAGATTGTTATGGATTTAAACTCCTCATGGAATCTCACTGATACGAAACACTTGATTCTGCGTTTCCAGTAACAGTTCACGACACTGTTTTGCTCCTGTCACCTCCTTCTATTCTGCAGGCCTGGATGAATCCACATTCAAAGGACTTAAAATTGTATTACAAGTAAGTTGTTGCATAGTGACTCCACCAGATATCAAAAGGCAGAGGATCAGAGTCTCATTCCACCCCATTTTGTGTTGCCATAGTTTTTTTTTTTCTTTCATTTTTTATCAAACCTGTGTCTGGTCTTTTCATGAGCCCAGAGAAATTTAAAGGTGATGAGAGGTCCTCTGCCTGATAGGACACAAGGCCAGTGTGGTGATCAGACAAAATTACATCAAGTTTTTCCCCCTCGACGATGCTTGTCTTTTTTTCTTTTTTCTTTTTTCATTTAATCAAAGTTCTTGCAGCCTGATGCTGCCCTCTCTCTGGGCCAGGTGTCAAACGGTTTCCATTGATGTCAATGCGCTGGTAATCACAAAGTCTATCCACAGATGCCTGCTTGCACTGGCGTTTCACTGGGGCATCGCATTCTCCGCTCAACACCTTTGAGGCATGTAAGATTATTTCTGCAATCTGAAAGAGAGAATAACCTCTAGGAAGAAACTAAATCACAATATAAAGTAATTAAGCACATTATCAACGTGGAGGTTAATTAGTGAGACCCTATACGCCAGCACCACTGGTAGCATTGCAAACAGACAAATGCTTTCGTTTTCGTCTCTTTTTGACCACACTCTCTCACATGCACACACATACCCATGCGTATACACACGTGCGCATGCACAGACAACAACTGCAGGCAGTTGATTGTCACTGTTTGGGGCTCTGAAATTGATTAAACAACTTGCAATCCAGTTTAATTAATGGAAACTATCTGTAGTTCAAAGCTATTTAGCTGAATGTTGTGCCTTAGTGCTGCCCTCCTGTCTCATTTTGCTTAGACAATCGTCCAAATTAATTGAATTCTAGCATTAATGTATGGAATAACCTTTAAACAATCTTTGATGATATAGCCCATATTAAAAGGTATTCTACGTATTAACATACACAACCTGAGAGTTGATATACTGTTAGCCAGTGTTTATCCATTAACATGAAAGAACTGTGCCAAGCTGTAATATCACAATACAGGGAAGACAACATGCCCAGCCTCTATATCTCTGAAGTGCAGCTGAGTCCAAAATGGCACATTGACAACAACATACATAGTTGCTGCATAGAAACAAAAGACGAGGCATTCCTAATTATTGACAAGCAACATATATTTACTTTTCCTCATTTCAAAATGATAAGTCCTTGAAGCTCCACTCAGTGTCTGCAGTGTGAAGATGTCCCTATCAAAAAACTACAGGCATACCTGTTTGTTGAGGAAGGCTTGGCATGAAAATACCCTCCCTTCTGTTCCAGCTCTGGGTGAAGCCATTAACCAACTTAACTTGACTTTTTATTTTTTATTTTTTAACACCAATTTTTTTTTGATTGCTCCTTTTGTGCTTTGTATCTCTTTCCATTGCAGTAGAAAGAGGGAACACACAAGATTTTTAGGCTTCTAACTTTGAATGTAGATGTTGTTAGAATGTTGAAGTTTGATCCTCAAGCAGTCATTCCCAACTAGGGATGCTGCAGGGAATAGGCTACATCTACTTTTGTCATTCGTATGTGTAAAGCTCAAGTTCAACTAGCTCTGCTTGGAAAAAAACATGTGTGATTTTAAAATTCTAATTTAATTCTAATTATAATTTTAAGTAAATAATCAGTAAACTTCTGGTAAAAACAGACAAACAGTCAAAATCGTTGACTAAAACAGTCATAATTTCCAAAAAGGAA
>OMNN01053656.1:0-10905 GCA_900302755.1 Chromis chromis
CTAGCATGTGTGTGCAACAGATGTAAAAACAGGAGAAACGGTGGCCAAGGTCACGAGAGGGCCCATTTTATCTGGCAGTGGTTTCCCTTGTGTGGCACTGTGGCACCACGGCATGGGGTCTATGGACACACAAATACACACACACGCGCGCACGCAGTGCAGCTCACACAGGCTTGCTGTTTGCCCAGCACACTAGGGAGGGCAGCGAGAGCCAGGGAGCCGGTTGACTGTTTGTTTAAACAAGGTCAATACATGCGCACGCTCATGCACGCGCACACACTGACACACACACACACTGTGACACACACACCCAGCAGAGTTTACTGTATACTGCATGAGGGCTGTATATGGCCTTGCTAGACTGGTCCAAGCTCAATTCCTCTTATTCCCCTTTCTATCCTCCCCCACGTTCACTCTCTCTTTTACACACACGCACCTCTCTCCGTCTCCTTCTCCCCCTCTCAGCAACTGTTTTCTCGCTGTGCACTAAGCCTGATTACAACAAATGAGAGCCAAGCTTCCAACATGTTTACATCAAATACAGCCCTGGGGCAAAGCAACACAAGCTCCAGCCAGTTCACACAGTGCAAACCGCATGGCTCTGCATTGTTGTCTATGTGTCTCCCACTGTGGCAGCCAGTCTACTGAGGGAGTCGGAGAGTGAGAGAGAGACCTGTCAGGATGACAGAAAGGAAAAAGGACACAGAAGTAGAAGAAGAAGAAAGTGGACTAACAGATGTAGAAAGAGATGGATAAAATAAGAGAGGGCTTAGACACACTGAAAATGTGAGAGTGAATGACAGAGACAGACAGTAATGGGGTCATGGCCGTGCATTCAAGCACTGGGATCAAAATCATTTAATGCATCCAAGCTGGTGGAAATATAAGGCTGTCTTGGACAGCTTCTGTCGTATTCTCTTTCAAATCCTTGTCACCAGACACCATAGCTTCATTTAGATTTATTAACTGTGGCAACAGGTTTTAATATTTATTTTTCCATACTTGTGTTGTAGTACAGCACAGTCCGACGTTGTGTTTGTGTTTGTGTGCACTCATTTTGTTTCTTTGTTGTATCTGACAGCCTTTTTCTGTTTTGTCTGCCTGTCTCCATCTGTAGCCCCGTTGGTAATACCAAAGGGGCTCCTTATATTTGTGTGGGTGCAGCAGCACTCAAATAAGCTGGTTAAATACGCACAAGGATACCTCAGCCTTCAGCCAGCCAGAGAGGCTTTGGACTTATATGTCTCCTAGCAACAGGTGTACCGATTAAGGTCTGCAGCTAGCCCCAGAGGAATGGCTAAAACAGCCAGTCACAGATGTAGCCATCCTGCAATGTACAATTATATTAAAAAGGTCAGATTGTCAGCATATTGAGAATCATTTGTGCACATTATTTTTAATACCACAGTGCTTGTTTCAATGTCTGTAGAATAAAGAGAGATTGTTTAGAGTAAGGATTTCTCTGACAACCAGCAGATTATATAGGTGAAGTTTGCTACTGCAGTTTTGTTAAAAGTGGTTAGTTATCCTAATGAATAACAACAGATTTGACTGATCAGAAAGCTACACTGTGAGTAGCTAACAATATCATTAGCCCTCAGTATCAGCCTTTGTATGGGAAGACACAGCATTCCTCAAAGAACCCAGTGCAATGAATCATGTCTGTCAAAACAATTCAATGTAAACACTGTCATGCTTTGTAGTCTTTGTCTGGCTACCATACATACAGACAGAGAGAAAATGAGCTGACTGTTATGACCATTGCCAACCAATGCATAATGACACCCCGGTCTCTCTTTAGATCAGTGATCAACAGCTGGTCAACACCCTCAAGTCTTCCTTACTAGTAATAATAGACAAAGCTGATGTCAAACTCCCAACACACTGCAGTCTCATGTTTTATTACCATAGCAAGAGTTATATGAATTTCTGTTGCCAGAACACAAAACTCAAAGGCTACGGCTACGCCTTTATATATATACATACATATATATATATATTATGCACCACACAATGCACTGTACTGCTTTTAAAGTCACAAAGTGAGACAAGTAGGTACACAAAAAGTATCAGCTTCCAACATCTTCTTGCTGGAGTATGATAATAAACTAAAACTGAATCATTCTGGTTCAAGCGCCACAATGGGATCTCCTTAGTGGTTCAATTGCGGCTTTTTTCCTGTGGTTACATGTCTTAACAGCTGCTACATCCTGTGTCTGGGGCCCAAAACTACAGGTTACAAATAACTGACCTAAAACTGCTTATCATCTGAGCCATTCAGTTTTAAGCAAAGCAACTTAAAGGCTCGACACTCAAGCTAGTCAGCGACAATATAGAAAGTATGACACACTGATATACTTCCCTCTTGCAGAAAAGACAGTTTTTAAAGGTGTAAAACTATGTGTAACAATCAGAAATCCTGTCAAATAACTTGCGGGAAATTCGCTTGCATGGTTACTCCTTCATAACTTTAAAACAAGATATCAACAGAGAAAACCTTGTGAGTGTGCCATTATCAGTGTCGAGGACTTAACCAGTAAATCCTGCTCTTCTTTTACAATTTAAAAATAAAACACTGAACACAATGAACTATTTATGTAGAATTTTACAAAAATCCCATTTCAAAACATCTTCTGACAGAGCACCAAAACAAAAAGATTTGTCACAGTGGCCCTTTTAGTTTGCGTGACCACAGTCTGATCAAGAACACACCTCTTGGGACTTCCAACAAAACGTGATCAAGAAACAAAGTCAATAGCTGGCAGAACACAGGAAACCGTGCACTGGTGTCTACATGGCAGGATGGACACATTCAGAATTTTGTAAACAAAGCCTCAACTCATCTGCAAAAGTTTGTCCATTCCATGACGGTACTGATTATGTTACTAAGAGACATGAAGCCAATGCTCCAACTGCTAAAAGAGAGCGGTTTGAGCTTTAAAGTAGAGTCTTCACATCTCTCAAAACTAAAACTAAAGGCTACGTGACTGAAAACTTTGCAGATTCACTAAATATGACCTTCTTAACATGGCCTAATTTCTTCATCCATTTTAGAACCAAGAAAACATTTAAAATCCAAGAAAATATTACAAACCACAGCAGTTGTTGTGACTGCTAGATCCAAACAATGGACCAACACTTCCTCAGAAATAACTGAGGAGTCCAAAGAGCACAAACAAGTCCAATCAGGAAGAAATGCAGATCTCTTGGATGAAGGGTACTCAATTTATTTTCCAAAAGTTAGCAAACTGTGGAAAAGAACTGATTAGCTATCCCAGCACTTTCAAAGAGAGCATTCAGCATAGAATGAAACCTGATGACAGGCCACAGAGCTGCCCTCTAGCCACATGGATAAGTGTTTAAACCACATGTGAAATATAAAGATGCACAGAACAGATTAAAACTTATGCTTCCTGATTTATATTTTGGCCACCATCTAGAAGCAACGGTTATTGTTCAGCCCTGTTCCTTGCAGACGGAGTGTACTTTACTAGGCTATATCTTCAAGACCTTACAGTTGTATACCGAGTTTAAAATGTTGTACCTTTTCTTTTACTCTATTCTTCTCCCCTTCACTCAAAAATGTGTTTATATGATTTTTGCTACTACTGGATGTTTGACCTTCACTCTACAGAATGATGTATCTTCAGAGTTTGACCTAGAAGACTGTTTTCAAACTCATTTGCTGAAAGCGGAAAGTTTCTTTGAGCTTACCTGAAATTTAAGTTTGAGGCATGTATCTGCGAGCAGGATTTGTGAAATCACAACTAGTCTGAAGGCCAGTCTCAGTCCAGTCAGCAGTTAACTTACACCAGTGTGAAACCTAAACTTGAAGTCTGCATTGCGCATACATTGACAATGGTCTTTCAGTGACGTAGGAGACATCTTGTATCTAGAAGTTAAACTTTTGAAATGAAAAACATTTGCATATTCAAGACAAACACAAAAGAGAAGGCATGTGGCAACTCATCATTCTCCTTCTTACATAGTAACAGAAAAAGGTCAACAATTTTAGGCCTTTAAAGTATGTAAACTACACCAGCTCAAGGGCTCAGACATTCTTTTTTTTCTGTTGACACAGCAGCTCGGTGATGCACTGATTTGGGCAACAGCGAGGTCACAAAAGGAAGTCATCACCATGTCCAGATGGCAGCTATGGCGTCATCTGGTGACATCACACTACCAGTGTCAAGATTCAATGACAGAAAGAGGTCCTGCAGAGCACAGATGAGGTACAGTCTATAGGAAGGGCAACTGCATGAATATCATAGTAACCTGGATCAAAAATATTAAATCATAAAAAACAATGTTTGCTTTGTATTTGGAGTAGGAAAAGGTGTAGAAAAGAATAAAAGAAAAACAGAAATGCTCATAACAGCAGCCAAAATGTTATTGAGTCAAATTCTACTTTAGAAATCATACCAAATCTGTATTATTGACAATTTGTATACAAATGCTTCCATCATAAATAGGAAAGCTCCATTTCTCTCTGCTGTCCACTAAAACCTTTATTAACTGCAGTATTTAAAATATAGACAAACATGTAAAATGTACGTATTCATATTGTGTGGCAGAGAAGCTGCAATCACACATGCAGGCACCTGTGACATTCTGCCTCCAGAGAACAGCTTACTTCACACCAACAGTGCACCTGGGAAATATGATATATGCAAGCTTGTTAAAGGTTTCAAGTGGTCTGACCCCTTTACGTCCAATGTATACTGGGTCAAAACAGAGGCTGAGTGACTTTAACCCTTTAATCAGGTTCAGTCTATGTTGTTGTTGCTGTTCAGGCCTTTTTAGCGTTAATTTGAACATAGGTATGACGTTATATCGAGCATCTCATTGCATGTTCTTCTGATAACCTCAAAGACAGCACACAGTGTGTGTATGTGGTGTTGGTTTTCGAAGTAAATGTGTTTCTGTACAAGCAATAATGACATCACAGCATAAAGAAATGACCTTTCATATAAGGCACAGAGCATCAAAAAGAAGTTAAGAAGACTAACAATAGAGGAGTGGATGTTTAGTAAACAAAGAGTGACTGTTAGACCTGCTGGACAAGTGCTGATGTATCTATCCTCACAGTACAAGACAGCAGTTCACTTATTTGGACATTATCAATGCTGAGGTATGAAAAACATAAACCTAAAAACTGCTTCCACAGTGAAAAGAGTGGGAGGATATGTGTAATGCCTGACTACAAAATGGTGTAAAGATTTCTTTAGTTTCATATCATATATAATGTTAAAAAAAATGACTTGCTCTCACTTGTTTACTCCATTCTTGCTCATAAGTTATTCACCCACACATTTTCTCTCAGTGCACAGAGCTCTGCAAACTGCGGCTGATGACAAGTAAATGTTATCTGTGTGACTCTTCTGCTTTTTCTGCTCACGCTGTCCATGACAACGCGTTGATGTTAGTAAATTTGATCATGAAAGCGCATTCCAGCAGAAATGCATTTGATTTTCATTTCCATCACTAGTAGTGGCAGCATTCTGTGACTGAGTGTCAACAGCAGCCGTACGTTGAGAAACACTGACCAACGATCTTCACAGTTCTAAGTCAAATCATCTTACAGGAGATTTATTGCATGGCAATTTATCAAAAACAGCACAAAGTGATTGGTTAAACATTGCCAATCTAAAAAAAATAATAATAATTTTTAAAAAGTAGATGATTGTGAGTAAACCTGACTTCTTCTGTAGTTTATCATCTGTTCTTGCCTCCTTGACCTCAACTGCTATTTAGTTTTTATTGGAGTTGCTTTCAGATTCTAATCTTGGTTAATATTTAGCCCAACAAAAACTAATAACCATAATAACATAAAATAAATAAATACAGGAAATATACAATATTAAAAAAAACATTTGGAGCCAACAAACCTGAGTCTGCTGCTTTACAGAACAGTTTAACTGACTGCAATGGGCTGAGTATGTCAGTACTGCAGACCAGATTGCAGCTGGGGTTGGATCAACTTTGAAATTACCTTGTCTGACCTAAGATACATTCTCTCTTGTCACTAGCTACTGCAAAGAAAGTGAAAAACTAAACAATTGCCTCTGGGGATGAGAAATGAGGGCAAGCGTGGCAAACGCTTGGTTGAAAAAATTTGACAGCTAAATTATGCATCGTCACATATGGCAGGATTGAATCTTGGTCTAACTGAGGTAGAAATGGTTAATGATTGGCCTGAAGGGAGCCTGCATGACTGAATGTATGAGGACATAGGCTGTTTCTAAAGCAACAAATGGCAGCAGTTTGGACGTGCTTGTTTCAGGAAATTTTGTGTCCACAGCTGTTCAAGTGTTGTATTTTATCTTAATTGTTATATCTTGCGTAATGTGCATAATGAGCAGTAACTGAGCTCACATCGGGACTAATGTACTTCCCATCTGTAGTTCCAAGAAATTCTAACAAATACAATACTAACAGTACAAATTTAGTCCAAGTGGGAAACCAATTAGGACCAATGACATATAAACAATATACAAAAAAAAACATTTAGACGAAACACATATTCAGTTCCACAGCACAAAATCTGGCAAAGAAAATGATGTAGGTTCCACTGCAGTGCTAACAGAGCAGATGCAGGTGTTCGAGATATACCGAGGTTAGTGGACTGTACATGGCAATTCTATTGGGCTAAATGGACAGCTGACCAGCCCGTCAGCCTGAACTCTGCCATTGTTAGGTTCCCAACAATAGTCATGGCCCAGCATTTGGTCCTTTCTTAATCTCACACACAAAGAAAGCTTGTCACTGAGACCTTGAAAAATTAATGAGACTGAAATCTTCTGCTGTTGCTCTCTCTCTCTCTCTCTCTCAGTCTCTGTGAAAAAAAGCAGCCATAGCTCGGAGGCTCACCTAGTCTCTCACAGGTGCTATCAGATGACAGACCAGCTGACTGGGCTATAGTGACAGCTCTCTTGCCTGCCTGCAAATCTCCCTGCTTCAACAGGCTGACTGACAGTGTTGCTGTGGGAGAGGATCCATGTGACAATCCACACATGCAAATATGTAAAATGAAACCCTAAATCTAATGCTTATTCCCATTAACCAGCAGATGTTTGAGCTACGAGGCTGAACAATGTCTTATTTATAGTCCAATAATGTACCTTTACTATTAGTAGATTAATGGTGGATGCTGAGATCATTGTGAAAGCAGCTGAGAGCACTTTGAACAAGGTCCTGCAAAAGATATCCTGGCAGGTTTACATCATCAGCTAATGGTATTTGTATTTTAAGTGTGTGGGAGCCTCCTTGTGCAAACTTTTAAAAGAAAATAAATTTCAGTCACACAAAAACTGCTGTTGCAAAGTTTTAAAAAAACAAAACGTAAGTTCAACCTATTTCTTCTCCTTTCACTTTTAATTTCACTAATGAAGGTTCCAAGAGTTGACATTTTGGCTATGTGGTTAGTACAGTGGGGGCTGGATAAGTCCTCAGTGCACACAGTGTCATTTTTCTAAAATATTGCCAGGATAGTGTTAACAGACCTCAGACAAAAGTTCAACCCTCAATATGGTAGAGACATCAGGGATTGTATTTACTTTCACTTGTTCTGTAAAAGCAATTTTCTTTAATGCACAAGATGTTGAGCAACAATTCAGTGTTTGGGAATTGTAATCTTTAAAGTTTCAGGTCAGTTTCAACAGCCACATTTTTCAGCTTAAGGAGGAGCAGGAAATGCCCCAAAGCTGTGGGAAAACACCCAAATACATTACCTTGACGACTGGATGGCCACCAGATGCTGCTTTGATGGCTCCTCTGCTGCCCTCAGTCTCATAGTGTGCTCGGTGGTGGGCTTTGGGTTGCACCTCTATCTTCAGTTCATACTGGCTGAACTGGCTTGGCAGGGGCCAATCTAGAGGAGGCAGTGAGGAGGTCCTGAGGAAGGAATACCACAAGCATGCACATTCACACCCACACAGAAAGGCAGAGGACGTTAGAGCTCTGGTAAGAAACTCTTCAAGCATACAGTGTTGTCTAAAAGGTGTAGTCAAAAATTCATTCAAAGCATACTCTAGAAATGTTTGTGGTTGTAGTAATTAGTACACAGGCAGTAAATGTGAAGAAACTGTCCTAAAGGTTAAGGTTGAGGGAGCATAGAACCTCATAAATTATGTAGAACAAACATTGTAACAGTCATACTCATAAAAAAATTGCTTGACTCCACATACTTTCATATTTTCCATATTTTAAATTAATCTGCAGATATGTTAATCCTACAACCTTATAGAGTAAGAACAAGCAGGGCAAACTGAGTCTAACTCACGGCTGATGACAAAAACCTGTCTTAAGGCTGAAAATGTGGTATTCCCCTTTCATTGGTTGACACGGTGCAATAGGTGCAAAAGGGGGTATAAAATGCAGAGTGCTAAGCCCCATCAGACAGTGAATCACTGGAATGCCCACATGCATTAATCCTGTTCTTAAACACAACAACTTGTAATAGGTCATGTTAAGACTTTAAGGGTGAATCATTTCCTATGGGGGACTTTTTTTTCTGAGTCTTTACCCATTTACTGTGTGGGTCAGTGAATGGGTGGCAGGACCAAAGTGTGTGTCAGACAGTGCATAAATTACTGTGTATATTTTATGTGCAGTGCATCGCAGCGGCTAGCATTGTGTGTTTTTCCTCCGTGCCTCTTTTTTGTTATCTGTGTAGGCCACAATCATATTTGAACAGCTGCACTCAAAAATAAAACACTCAATGGCCATCTCCACAGAGAAACTGAGTCTCTCCATCTGAGTGCATTAGATCACTTTATCCTCAAAACAGTTTGTAAACACTGGCGTCAGCCATTAGTATAAAACAGACAAAGCTACAAGCTTTTCAGTTATTGTTGTAGGTACTGTTCTTGATTATAATTTCTTCATACACATTTTACTATTATTCACTAAAACGATAAGGATTTTACAGTGTAGTGCCACATTCCAACCAAATTGTATTTCATTGAACAAAAAAATAAGGCATAACTTAAGTTAGTTAAGTTTCACAAAGACTCCTGTACTCTCTGTGCTACTACACAGTACATATGTTTTACTTGAAGACTCTTTCTACTTTAACTGTAGTCCACATCTTGACAGTGTACACAATTAACTATTCATGATCCAAGAAGTCTATTGCAGGGCAGCACACCCTACATGTGTGTCAATACAAGTGTTTTATCTGACAGCAACTATAACTGCCATTATTTCATTTGTTTGTTTTTTCTGTATAGCACTGTCTGCAATTGTAAATTAAACTGTGCGTGCATGTATGGGTGTCTACGTATTCTAACTACCAAGGTGTCCATGCATGTGTGTCTGAAAGGCTATGGCTGTGTATGTGAGGCCTAAGTCAGTGAACTGACTCTACATTGTAGGCAGCTAAATGCATGGGCGGTCTCATACTTGATCTCTCCTTCAGCATTGACCACTGTAGGCTCTTTGTGCACCCTGTCACACGGTGGCATATACTTTTATTTGGCTCTACCCAAGACAGTACCGACTCCTAGCATGCAAACTAAACTGCATGACAGATCTTTGACAGTACAAATAATTTTAAAGGGAAAGTTTGTAAGGTTTTAGCCAGCATGGCTGATTCCCTTAATTCTTCCCCTTCCAAACGCCTGTCAAATGCTGGCTACGTACAGACCAGTCTGATCAGACTGGATTAAAGACATGTGAGTCAGGCTTTCAGTGGAGCCATTTCACTTCATAAACTGCATTACAGGCTGGCACCAAACCCACAAGGAAGACTGCATTTTGGAATGAAAAAGGCAAGTGTCAGATATTTTGTAGAGGGTTTGTGCAGCTAAATGGAGCCTTGTAGTTTTAAATGTAACTGAACTACAGACTACAGATTATCCATCTACTTTAAATCTTAATGTACATAAAAAGAAATGAGCCAGATGGTGAAAATAATGTTATTACAGGCACATATGCTGCAAATAGCTGCCACAAAAATGCCCTGTCACTTTTGACTTTGCTTGCTGGAGTTAGTTTTTCTTACTCTGCCTTACTCTATGGTTATTTGAATGGTATGATGCCATTATAAAAATATTATCTAGAGTAATCTGTCAATATCAAAATAGTCACTTACAATTACAATACTTTTAGGTATTAGTTGCAAACTAAAATTTCACTGACAGCAGGTGACACTATCAAGAACAAGATCATCACTCCAACAGAGTGTAATAGAGGCATCCTAACCCTTATGTTTTCCTCCCAGCAGTTATGACATAACCATCAAGGAAGTGTGGGTTTGCATGGCTGCTACAGTAACAGGAGCAGAGGAGTACAGAAGAAACATGAGCTTGTGATGGAGCAGGAGCAATAGACTATGTCCTGACATAGCATAACCTTTCTCAAATGTCTAAGCCATAGTCTAGGTGCTTCAGTTCATTCCCATAACATAGTCTTCTCTATAGTCTTCATGGTCCTACTGACATAATTTCCATCCAGTGAATAAGGGTAATCTTGCATCTACACAAGTTATATGAATTAAGATCTAGTCACAAAACAATGACGCCTTGACAACAATTATTCTTGCCATAAACATTTATCAATGTAGGAAAACAATGTATGGTTGTGATTTTTTCAATTTGCAATGAGCTCCTGTTGCTGTATATCAGTGAGCACAAAGGTTATCCCATTATTCTTTTGCATTTTTTTCTCTGTTATTCCCATTTATTTTGCAAAACAATCTAGCCTAAGTTTTGTTTACTGACTGGAAATCTACGTATTACATTTGCCTCAAAGCAAGACTGGCCTTTTGTTTAAATAAAGCTTTTGGCACCTAACTTGCAAGAATTAATTAACATGTCTTGTAGACAGCTCAAGGAGTGAGGCATGATCCAATTCTTGGTCAAAGCAAGTGTCTGAACACCCCACAGTTTCTCATCCCACCCAGTC
>OMNN01053656.1:17358-35612 GCA_900302755.1 Chromis chromis
TTCAAAAATACAAGCTGAGCTATAATGAGCATTTTCTGCAGTATTGTGCAAAATCATAAACAGATTTTAGAGAAATCCCAGAGCTTTTCTTATAGCTCTTTAAGTAACAGAAGAGCGAGAATTAAGCCCGCTGGATTCAACTGATATCAAATGCACAAAGTAAGCAAAGAATCTAAAAAACAGATCCACCAGTTGTAACAGGATCCTTAAGAAATATAGAGTAATGGTGCTACAGAACATCAAGAAAAAAGCAGGAACTTTACACAAAAAATATACTTGGGTAGTTGAGAAGGCCCCCAACAGCACAACAAGTCAGCATCAGCATGTGACAAAAGTGATATAACCAGCTCATTTTTGGTTACACAGCTGTCTGAGTTGCTGCACTGTAATAACTGAGTGGGGACTAGAGGCTTCTCTGTGCACAGGCCGCCTAGCAGCATCAACAGATGCATCTGTAATGCATATGTATTTGTACATTTATTTCATTTTACAATCATTTACATAATACTTAGTTTAGGGTTAGGGTTAGTAATAATTAAGTAATTACCAATGTGTATGGGAACTGTCAAAAAAGGCAATGCTTAAAATGTATTAGCGTCAAAAGGCAGCAAAAAAACAATGCAATCAAATGTAAAACGTTAGTGTGGAGCCCTGTGTTGTGATGGAAATAAGAGCCATAACTTGTGCCTGGCTTGTCAGTTTCTCAGTCTTGTCACATAACAGATGAAATATATCTATAGTGTCTGCCTACAGTGTCAGTGATCTAGGTTCAGATGAATATTTTTTTATTTCCCATGCTATTTGCCATATTCTGTTTCTCTCGATGTTCGATAGACACTTATTTGGTTAATTGGTATTACAGATAAAAGTGAGATGCCACAAAAAGTCCATTTACTTTCCTACAGTTGCATATTTTTACCCACCATGATACATGGTGAAGAGAGGAAGCAAGTGGTAGTGCACAGATGGGGGTCAGATAAGGGGCGACCATGTTACCTGGCCCAAAGCCTCCTCCTGGCTCTGAGATAAGATTAGCCTGCTACCTAAAACCCTCCAGTGTAAGAAAAGGGGTGGGTGGTGGGAAACCCCGTTGTCAGAGCCAAACTCCTGTCACCTTAGGAGAGGTCACAGAGGAGAGGAGAGGAGAGGAGAGGAGAGGAGAGGAGAGGAGAGGAGAAGAGAGGAGCATGTAGTAGAACTGTGGTTTTATCAATGGCCTTGGTTGAAAGCCCCTGCACTGTTCCTGAAAGGGCTGTGCGTCACACACTCTTCAAGTGTCCATACATCAGACAGCCAATCTGGTTAAATAAAGATATCTAAGAGGCTTTGCTGTACCTAAGCTAATAATAGCTCCGCCTCACTGGGAGATGTTTCAGTGAAGCATGGATTGGTGGATGTTTGTGACACACCACCAAGACCATTGTGTTCTCACGGTGCAGCTTAATCCACTAGTGATGGTAGCATTCACTTTGGCTTCTTGACACAAAGCTCTGCGGGCCTCTTGCTGACCGTCACACTGCCCAGGGATTCTCACTTGGGGGATAATCTGTACAGACTTTGTTCCTCCCTCCTCCTACTCTCACTGCACACAAAGTGTGTCAGGGTCCTGTGACCGGCAGTGACACACAGGCCCACATTCTCAGAAAGAACAGTTTACTACACAGCGAGGGAAGGATTTGTCTCTCCCAGAGAAAATGACAAGCTCATTGCTGCTGCAGGTTCCTGTTGGTGTGCCCAAGATCTTTTTGTCTCCCACCTACAAGTCTAGTGTAGGTGGTGTAAGTTTTTGAATGTTCCTGTGGTTGTACCTCTGTGCCTTCCTGTGTTGTTTTGTGCACATACTGTATGGGTATATGAGTGTACCGCATTTGAGTGTATGTACGTGAGTGTGCGCATGCCCCAACACATGTTACTGTCTTAGGTTACCAACTAGCCCCAACAACATGTGCTGTTGGTGCAGGAGGGTAATCTAAGCCAGGGTTCCCTTTGTGGTGGGCAAGCAGGTTGATTAGAACAGGCTCTGCTTACATCCCCTGTACAGAAGGCTTTGTGTTTAGCCCAGTCTCCTCTTTCAGCCCTCCTCAAGAGCTGCGGATCAACAGAACAGACAAAAAGTGTGCCAACACACAATGTACTGTAAGCATCATGGGATAGATGCCGTATACCTTCAATAAATACTCAAATGACACATTTAAAAACTAATAATATGATGTTTTTAATTATGTGTATGGTAACCAAGAATAAAATCTCAATGTTTAATGCTGATCCATTTCCATTTTGCCAGTTGTCTTTCTCACAAAAGATAAGCCCAATGCCAATACCTCAACTCAGGATGTCTGCCAATACAAGATTACAAATCAGATACTAGCTCTATTAGGGTTCATCTTTATGCAGTGACCCACTGAAAAAGAATGTAAGCTTTGATTAATTAAATAAATAGTTCATAATAATTTTCACAACCCCTTTCAATTTGAACAAAAAGAAAACAACTTTCTACATTTAATATCTGGGTTCATACAGATATTTGCAGTGATTACCAGCAGAGCTCACAAAAGCAAATTTAATTCCTTCCCCCTGGGTTTTCCAAGAACTCTGCAGCTGGCTGGTTGCCTGCATTTCTAAACACAGAGCCTGTGACGCACTTGCACACGCGTATTGTAAGGGTTGGCCTACACCTGTGGCTCTAAACTTGCTGACTGGGTTTGCGCCAAACCTACTGGTGATCCCTTTATGTGTAGGCGGCTGGGTCTGTGTACTTATAAAAATTCAGTGAGAGTGAGCAGAAAAGAAAACCAAATTTAAGGCACAATAAGACAGCCTAGATCTATCTAGAGTCACTAGGTACAAAACACAGCAGAATCCTGAGATATGGGTCTCATTTTATTTGGGCATCAGCAGAACCTTATTATTGTCTGCTCCTGTAACGTTATGTTAAGGTTACATCAAAAAACCTTCCTGTACTGTCACAGGAGACTCGACAGCCAGCAGAGGCTTAACAATGGCAGCCTAAGCCAATGTTAACATATGCCGGCAGCTAAATTAAGCTCCTAATTAACAATCTCATGCCGAGATAACATTATGGGATAAACACAGAGTGCCAAGTAACCACCTGAACTAAATACCCACCGACGCACTAAGATCCCTTTCAAGCACATCACTAACTGTGTTTGGAGTACATTAATTTGATACTCTGAAAAGCTCTCAGTAAAGGTTCATACCTATTATACTATTTTAATGAAAATAACCTTTATTTCAAATAAATGTATGAAAGTGTCTTACAAACTATAGTGGAAACATCAACATGACAGGGTAAAAAAAAACATGTTAATGAAACTCAACAAAACACCTTCAACCCAAAACCACAGTCACCATAATACTCTGTCTAAACAGGCAGCATACTAATAGCATAATAAAGCAGCAACCTTCGTCAGCGGCAACAAAAGATGCATTTAGCGCAATCACAGTACTGCTGTCCAGGTCACTCACATTCTAGGAGCTCTCAGAGTCCAATATAACATCCCTCCAACTGTATACATAGAAATGAAAAAAAACTAATACTGAAAAACACTTGCTCTAAATGTTGTTTGTTTATTGTTTCTCAGTGCTCGTTTTTTTCTCTCTTCATTCTCCTCTCACCCCAACCGGTCGAGGCAGACAGCCGCCCACCCTGAGTCTGGTTCTGTCAGAGGTTTCTTCCTGTTAAAAGTGAGTGCTTCCTCCCTACTGTTGTCAAATGCTTGCTCAAGGGGGAAATGTTGGGTTTCTCACTATAATACAACAAGGTCTTAACTTAACTGAACTGAAGAGCTTATCCTCTCAGCTGCTGCAGCATCATATACCACAAATACATGTGAAAAATGCCAGCCGTAGTTTAAAAATATGGTATGGAGGGGGTAGGGGAGACATTTGGTTTTGGACCTGTTGCATGAAAACACAGGTTTTTGAGTAATCAGGTTTATTCCACTGCATTAAAATAGATGTTCAGACTCTCTCCTTAACTTTTGTGTGCATGGAATAACAACACTTGTCTTGTTGGTACATATATGTACAGTGGAGCAGGAGAGCTACGGTACATTAAAATACTGGCCTCCAAGGCGAACACAAGCGGCCTGGTGGCCTGTAATAAACCAGAGCAGATAACATCAGAGGCTACTGCTAGCAGGGGTGACATTTAAACAATCTGTCAGAGCTGACTGTGCATGTGCCTGAAAAAGTCAACCAAGGAGAGGGAGGATGAGAGAGACAGAGAGAAAGAAGGAAAGACAGAAGGAAAGGGATAGAGCAAGGGAGAGGGACACAAAGAGAAACAGAGCTTTTGAAAGTGAGAGGAGCAGATTGTGTGAGGAGAAATACAGAGCAGAGAGAGATGGAGAGAGTTGGCATTTGCACACTATGGGACTTGGAGAGTAAGTCTAAGTATATCGTATTTTGTCAAATAAAATACCGGGAGTCAATTAAAAGCCGGGTTTACGATAATGGCCGGGGAGGGGGGGGGTCGTCAACATGAACAAATAAAGGCCGGCCTGGGGGAAAAAAAGAGGGTGGATAAACTCCTTGTGACTGTCATATAATGTACTTGCCAGTTAAGCATTGTTGAGTATGTGTTAACAGCCTCATAGAATAACTTTAACAAAATGGAAGTGGATCAAAACAAGGCTTTGTACTATGACCAGTTATACTTATCAAACTGAAGGAATTATAAATAAAATCCTGTCTCTGATGCAAGCCCGCATGAAATAAAGGCCTGTTGAGATGAATAAAGGCCCTGGTTACTATTTGAGGAAACACAGTATACACACTACTGATAAACGCACAAGCGTGTCCATTAATTTCCTCCAACCAAGTTTATAACAAATCATATAGATGATTATATCGTATATGCTATGTCCTACTTTCCTAATGTCAACAATATCCAACCTACCCTGGTGGCCTTGACCCACCTTCACACAGGTTAATTAGCCAACTGCAGCAGCAAAACCACTTCCCATTCTCTGGGTTGTTTGCACAGTAGTAGAATTTATAATGAGTATATGATTACATGGTACTGGGAAATTCTGTGTCCTCAAATAAAGGGTTCACCAGCTCTACTTTGGGAGGAGCCTTGTAACAATCATGTTACTCTTTATCATATTTGCAATCAGGCCAAAAAACCCAAAAACAAATAAACAGAGGAACTACCAGGAAATAATCAAGGAGCAAACAGGATGACAGCAATTTGCCCTCCAAAAACGCAAATGGCAGTGGTCTATATATCCAGATAAAACCAAAACCTAGAAACCTTTCCTTCATGTTTTTTTACACCTCTACAATTTCTACATGTGTAGAACACCTACACCTACCTTAACTCTTGAACAAAATCAACTGTAACCTTTAAAAGGCATCTTAAAGTAAGCAACGCTTGATAAATTACATATTTCAAAACTCTAAAACAGAGATTTCCTAGTCAGGACATATGTGTAACATAGTATTTCCTACTTTGCCAGCCAGTGTGTAACATTATGCTTAATGGAAAACTATGTAATAGTAATAATAATTAAAATAGTATGACATACACATCCAAAATGACAAGTTTTTACTTCTGATTTTTGCCAAAGGTGTAACATTTGGCATAATGACAGGACAAAAACCTCTATCCATAATTTGTGTGTAATGCCCTTTTAGCCCAGCTGTCAAAGTCCACATGGTCCACATTCCAGTTCTGACCCATGTAGTAAGATCTACTCGGCCACATGGGGCTCTATCGGAATTCGTACCAACACCTCCTCCACAATGTAAGTGGTGCATCACAAATTTTAAAGTGACTCCTGAAGTCTTCCTTTTTTGTGAGCATTTAAACTTTCTCCTGATTCATCACATCTAAAACCTTTTACCATTTTTCATTTTCAGTTAAGTTCACTGCAGCGATCGCCCTCTATTGAAAAGTTTAAAGTAGGTCACACCTGATCATTAGACACATAACAAGAGTAGCACAAGAAAATGGCATAAAGTAGAAGTGCCAATACCAAGCATTAGCCTGACTGAAATATGGCTTTGAGGGACGGCCTAAAATAAAGTGGGATTCAAACCACCCTAATCCTCCTGTGGCAAGCCGCGCCTCATAGTAAAAGGGGACCAGAGAAAGAAAGAAAAAAAATGAAACTAGATGCAGGAGTTCGACAGCTTTCTCTCTGGTGTAATGCTGCCTCTGACATGTTGATACAGCGCAGCCAGCGGTAGCTTCAGTTACACTAAATTTAAACTAGACAGATGCCACACATAGTTACTCATGCCTCGCCCCGGGGAAACAAACGTCTCATTCATCACACTGGGTGCTGGGACCCCCTCAATTCAGCAGGGTTAGGGGGCATCCACATGGTGATCCAACTCCACATGGAGACCTCATGCATGACTGTCGAACTTTTGACCTCTCTGCCTTTTACATTTTTGTTAAAAATATCTATAGATTCACAACAACGTCTTTTCTCACACCTATGGCATTTCATTTGAAGCTGTAATATTTATAACATCTATTGAAATTTGCTAATCCAGCTGTCAAACACTTCCTCTTACGTGTCTAGGAATAAAAGCTTAAAAATTTAAATGCTAAAAAATAGTGGTGCAACAATTAATCGATTAGTTGTTAACTATTAAATTAACCACCCGGTATTTTAAAAAACAATGAATTAGTCTGATGTCCTTCATGACATCAAACTGAATACATTTGCGTGGCGGAGAAAACAAGTCATTTGAGGCTGTCATCTTGGACTTTGGGAAACACCAATCAACATTTTTCACCATTTTCTGACATTTCATGGACCAAATAACTAATCAATTTCGAAAAATAATTGACAGATTAATCAACAATGAAAATAATCAGGAGTTGCAGCCCTAATGAAAATATTTCAAAGAATAAAACTCTACGGTAACTGGTAATTAGTTCAGTGGAAGTGTAGAAGTCCATACTATCAGTAAGATTTTATGCTGAACATATTTTCAGCTTAGGTTAGAAACAAAATGGCTCTAAATTGGTTCTAAATTGGCTAGAAATATGTGGTTTTAGTGAAAAATGTCTTCTTTTGTGATTTAGGGAAAGTTTAATGACTGACAGACTTCACAACACCTTGACGGACTTCATGACACCTTGTATTGTAATAACAGCTGTTTGTCTGAGTGATGGCGCCCACCAGTCAACCTAAAAGTCTAGACAAACACACACACACACCAAACACACCTGGCTAGACTCTGGGAGTGCTGACACACTCACCTGGCGATGTGGCACACAGCATTCTTCCACTCCTCTCCTCGTTAAGATCGCAAAGTGCTTGAGCAGTAAAAAGTTGAAGGCTGCAGACGTGCTGGGACGAAAGGGATTCTCCTGCTCTAAGTACGAACGAGTCACTAGAACCTGCCGCCTGCCCTCTGCCACTCTCTTTGGGAGCTCAAAATAGTCCACCATGAGAGCGATGTAATTTCAGTCTTTCAGTCTTTCCCACGACAAGGACTGAGAGGATCGTGCTCTTGGTTCACAGAAGCAGAGCAATGACAACAACACAGGCAAGGGCAAAAAAGCTTTCTCCAGTAGCTGTTCTCAGTTTGATCATTTCATTATGATAAAAATATGCCTTGACAGATCTTCTTCTCTAAGCATGACAAAGATAAATCCCACAGGTAGAAGAAATGTCACAGCTCATTGACAAAACAAAATCCAACCTGACAAGTCACTAAGTGGTTGTGGTGACTGCTGGCATCTGGAGATTTCATTAGCCTAGAACAGTCTCTCTGATGTCACTGGTGGTCTCTTTCATATCCTGAGAAAGCAGTGAGAGGAAAGAAGCCTCAGTCGTCCTGGTGGCAGGTCTACAACTCTCTGTGCTGATATTGCGGCAACCGACAGACCACAAAAAACTTCTTTCGATAAATAAGATACGGAAATGCACAGGACAAAAGTCAACAAATGTGGACTCTAAAGTAAAAAGAAACAGAGAAAAGTCTGCCCAAGGTGAGCGGGTGAACAAAACTGCTGTTCATGTTCCCCTCACCAGCAGCTAGAGAGTGGTGTTCCCCTCTCTCCTTTCATTCTACCCTGCCATCTGAACCCCACATGGCATGTCCGGGCAGACAGCCAGACACCTCCGCATTGGATCCACTAGTCTGCCACCCATAAAGGGCACTTCTTCCCCCGTGCCTCATACCTCTAACACCCAATGAGGCCACTGCATAATCGTGACCCCATACTCACCAATACCTATTTCTAACATTCAAACCGCCACTTCACAACACTCTCCCACAAGTAGAGTGAATGGTATCTGAACTCCAAATACATGTTGTGGTATACTATGAGATGGATTGTGTTATCTTCATGAATCAAACAAGATTCAAAACCAATGACGGAGAAATATGTTCTATAATTAGAATGTACAACCAGGCTTACCCTGTTTGATACTATACATGAAAGCAAGTTCGAAGCTGCTGTCTGCAGCAAGTGAAACCATCACACACCGGTCTTTTACACTGCCACTTTCAGTGCCATTTGTTTCATAATGACAGTTGGCTGTAAGCTACAGAATGCATAAAGTGACTGAAATCATGACTTGCATACCTCTTAATACATGGGTTTCCCCATGTGTGTAAATCTACAATAGGCTACCTTAGCGTTAGTTTCTTAGGTATAGGTTTACATCTTGTCCCTACCATAGGACTGTAACTAGCAGTTCTTCTCATTTATCAATGTTTTCTCCATCGATTAATTTATTCTTTTTCCCTCCAAAAGTTACATGAATTTAAACCAACTTTCCAAAAAAATGTGCAAAAAATGTGAATTAAATCAAATTAACAGCAAACATTCAAGTGCCATTACTTCATAACAGAAGAGAATGCAATGACATGACACAAGCAGAAGAGGGCAAGTCAAGCCTCAAACAGTGGAAAATAATGTAGGCAGCATGGTATATCTGTTTGTTCCATTTATTAATTAAGGAATGTTTCAGTTTTCCCATTGCTCCACACAGATCACATGTTTTTGGCTGCTGGTATTTTTAGTTTCTTCAGTGGAGCAAAAGCTACAGTCGCATGATTCTTGTACATCACAATGTATTCACTAAGCCCATTTGTGTTGTATCTTTATCGATGAGCCAATTCCTCTGCCTACGCCGGACATAAAAACGTTTTTGTTTTTTCATGTTTTGCGTGTCCTCTCAGGGTTTTTTTTCATGCATAAACTGAAAATGTTTGGGTTGAATCTGATTACATCCTTAGGTCAAAGTGTCTTTGGGTAAGACAATGAACCCCAAGCTCCTTCCATCACAACCAATGGCTGAGAGAGAAGCAAATTATAAGTTTTTCAGTGCTTGGAAGGGCACATATGAGATGAATTTTAAGGATTTGGGTGGGCTGCATGGTAATGCTGTGGTTAGCACTGTCATCTCACAACAATACGGTTCTGGGTTCTTGGCTTTTCAGTGTAGGGTTTACATGTTCCCCCTGTTCATGCAAAGGTTTTCTGCAGGTTCTGGAGTTTTCTTCTACATTCACATTAATTGCAAAATGTAGTTTGTGAGTGTGAACAGTTTTCTGTATCTATGTGCTGGCCCTGTAACTCGTCAGTCACCTGACCTCTGTCTCATGTCAGCTGGGATAAAGCTAATGGAATATAGCTAATACACACTTTGATTAGGAGTTCCTGGAAAGTCTTAAAATCAGTTTGTGCCAGCTGTCACACACAGAGTCACTACTTGTTGTCCTGGTCCAACAAGTCATCCATTGGTTGTTTGTTTCAAAAAGACAGAGGCTGAAAAAACACTCAAAACAAGAGAAGGTTAGGAATATTTCCCTCACTTTGCGTTTAAATACAGATTGTTTATAATCCTTGACTGAGAGAGAAAATATGTTCCCACTTCCAAGAATGTCACTGTCACACAGCCAAATGCTGAAGATGACTTGACTTGACTTAATTTTCCATTTCTCAATGGTATATCATCATCGTTTTGTAACACAAAATATTGTGTCACTCAGGCAGTATTCAGTTACACCGCCATCCCTCCTGCCTTTAGTCATTGTTACTAGCTAGAGCCTAGCATGGGTTACAATGGATATTTAGTGGGCTTAAATCTGGCACTTAAACCATTTTAAACTACTTGTTGCTACATTAGTTTTAAAAACTGAATTGTTAGGTGAAAAGCTTAGTTCTTATGTTCTAATAAAGTAAAAAAAAAAACACAACAAAAACTGAACAGTTGAACTACCTTTGTCTGTGCCATACACCAAATAAACTAATGCATGCTTTTAGCAAGGATTAAGTAGTGTATAGATAATGGATGGATGTCTCTAGCTAGCTAGGTGGCCATATTGATATTGATGTTTAAAAGTAAAAAAGAATCCAATGACAATATATCAGTCGATACTTCTGTATAATAAAGAACCCCTAAACCTGGCAATTCAAACATCTAATAGAATGTTATACTGAGCAGAGTACTGTAAAGCATTGTGTTCTATATTTCTGTACTATACTGAATCTCTCGTTACTCATTGGCAAATATTCAGTATATGCAGATGTTGGCACATGTGGAAAGCAAACGGTGGCGAACAATATTAGCCTACCAATTTATTTGTCTGCCTCTACTAAACATCCCAGAACTAAAGAGCAAACCTAAATGTATACTAGGGATGGGCAAGCTAACAATTTAATATCCTGGACGATCTTAAATTTGGCACAAAACCTGCTTTTCAAAGGAATTATTCAGATTATTAGGAGATAACTGGACGACCACTGTGACCAGAATCTGCAGCAGGTGGAGAACTGATTCATGTGTTGCTACGCCAAACTCACCATGGCTGCAGAGCAAAATAAGGATGTTATAAAGTCTGCCCATGATGAGATAACCAACTACTGTCACTGTCTGTGAGTTAAGAGACTCGCTGGACAAACAGCTGAAAGACGTGCTCACTGGAAGCACTACACACTTTGTAAACAGAGGATCACACGGTGGACAAAGAATGGGTACCAGTAGGTAGCCATCATATTGAAAAAAGTGGCAAAGTGGCAGGGATAAGAATCACCACTTCAGAACTTTCTGAAATAAAAAAACTCCAATGAATTGTGCCATAAGCCTTGAGTTAAATTGACAGCCTTTGTACAGAGGCAACAGCACTAAACTGAACCCGTAAGAAGAATTGTGATTCAGATCGGGGATCATGAATCTGCTAGAACATATCATCATTTGACCTTATGGCCAAAACGCCCATCACAAAGACAAGATAAAGGAATGAAGAAGAGATGTTTTAAGCATATTTGGGGGACTTTTTAAGCCCCAGCCAGCAAGGAGTTGACTCATCAGCTAAGGACATTTTAGCCTATGTGGTATACGCCATAAACATTCAACCACTGGGTCACACCTGGATGAGGCTTTAAATTCTATTTTAAACCGATTTATGCTTGTTTTGTCCATTAATAACGTTGTTATTTAGGCCAGTTTTTACAGCGATTCTTTGCCATTTATTTTTTCAATTAACTCTGAATGACTTTATCTCACTGTCTAGTTAAGCTGCTTCAAAGAGTCACTTGTTGTCTTATTCAGCTGTACTAATCAGGGGAAAACCCTTACAGTAACTTTGTCCAATGCCTCTGAATAGAACAGTGGAATATTTCACCTCAAAGAGGTGAGTGTTTCCTGAGCAACAAGGAAACACAGAGCGGGAGACAGACACCCATACAAGCAGACAAAGAACAGCAGAACAAAAAAGACAGACAGAGAGGTGTGGTATACTGTACCACACCATTACACTGATTTTTCTTCACATTCACATATGCAAGTACAAAGACAGCAAGCTAACCAGCAATTGAGCTGAGAGCAAAGTGTACAGGAAGTCAGCACTTACTAGTCATCTCCAATAAAGAATCAGATGAAGAGGAAACATTTAAAACGCACATGTAGACAAGATTTGTCATAAACATGAGTATCTTTAGTGCAGAGGCTTTTGCGCAGCTGCAAAATGAGATATAGACAATTACTAAACTATTGCTTCATTTTTATACTAGAAGACATTACCTTTGCTTTTTACAACACTCTAATTAAAAGTCTAAAGAATTGACTGCAAATGCATTGAACTGGGAACAGCTCAGTTCAAGCAACGTGTAACAATCAGAAACTCAGGGAAGTAGAAACCTCAGATATTCACACTACAGGATCCCCAGGTTGTAACAAAAACAAGCCCTGACTTGAGCCTCGCCTTCAGAGAAGGAGACCAACTCAGGAGCATGCAACTCCCCGTTACTGTGGCTGAGTGATCCTATATTACACTCCAGTTATTAATTTGGACAGCCCCCCCCCCTTGGGCCAAGTCATACAGTCCAGACCAGATTAAAACCACTTGCACAGTGGTGTTTTTATTCCTACGCTTATTCCAAATGCAGTTTTTCCCCTCGTCCCATCTCCAAATCAAACCCTTTTTTTAATCAAAGGAAAAATTGATTTAAAATTGCACAAGCCAAACCTTCATGGAGACATTACTTTACCCAAGTTTCATGAAAAGGACACAGCTGCAGAGTTCACTGGCTTCTGTGGTTTAGGCCCAAAGACGAAACAAATGAAGAGGCTGAAGTTGTACTGGATGCACAGACCAACGATTTCAATCCAGCTCTGACCTTTACTATGTTGTTCAGGCCATGTACAATGTATGGTGTTCAAGACCCTTTTAAATACATACTGGATGCAATTTTTAGCAATACCAGATAACTCATTTTCCACAGCCACTTCAGCGACTCCATATTTCTACTTCACTACATCACCATCTGAGTCTAGCATCCATCAGGGAAATCTGTTTGCTTGCAAATGAGTGTCTGTCCTGATTTATTATTATTTCACGCTCTTCAAGTGGCAATCATTAAATTCAATCAGAAAATTAGCACTTATTTCTGTTCAACATTGGCAAACATGTACTTATCTCTTCTTGCCTTTTTTCGACAGCAGGCCAAACCTTGAAATCTGGTCTGTTGTTCTGTTGCCTCAAGCGACAACGATTAAATTTAAATCAATTGACAACAATTTACCCACTTGCTTTTCGGCTAGACATCTACATATTAAGGCTGGGCATTTAATAAGGTTCAAGTCATGATTTGAAACAATGCAACTACCAGTTTAGGATATAGGTTATGCAGCGTGTCCGTCTGTGCCACCTCCTTGCATGGCAGTCACACTTTTGATTTCATCTCATATAGTAATACTCCATCATGTGTTTTAAATCTATTTGATACACAGTGAATATTTCATTGAAGCTTGAATTTGAAACATTATATCAGAAACAGACTGCAATCACAATATCTGTCAGAAACATCAGAATTACATGTTTTCCCTAAATCATTCAACTCTACTGCGTGATCAGTACATCTGGTACATTTCTGATTTCAGTATCACATCTTTTTAGCAAAGTAAGGGGAATATTCAAATCATTTTTATGACTGCAACATGTCATCAGCTTTTACATAATTCTAGACATATTCCTTAGTGTTCTGTCTGTCCGGTATCTTTGATGATGGAACTACCAAATAGCCCATGATGCTAGCATACCCAGAGTCTCCACTTAATCTAATCATTCTGTTCTTTCAAACAGACATCGGTCATTTTACATCCAATCCTTGACAATTAAGCTCTGCTAATCACTTACTTTGTTTCTATAGCTATACAATTATGCTAATTTGTAAATAATTATTAACAACTAAACCCACTGCAAAAGCTGTTTAGTTCACTTCTTTACGTGACATCCAAGATAGCCATATAGAAGACACATTTTGTTAGGCTTTCTCACCTCTGTAGAAAAGTTGAGCCTGATGAAGAGAGCAGACGCAGAGTCATTCCAACCCAATCGAGATCACAGATCCACTGAGATCATTTTAAAGTCTTGGTATTGTCACAGACACTTCTACTTCATAGTGTCTTGTTTTAACTCTTTGTGTAACTTGCCATATATGTATAAAGTACATTTTAAAAAGATAATTTACCATGTTATTAAGTTAATCTCCTTTAATATTAAGAGTATGAAGCATTAAAAAATGATTACCTAATTAGTATGCATATTCTTCTTTCATTTATGTCCCGAACATTTGTGACATTGAAGCGAGTCTTCCACTAAGAAGCCACAGTGCCAATAATTAGTAATTAACTAATAATGTCTAAAGCAAACTAAATTCTACATTTCCAGAGTTAGTTCTGTTTTTAAAAATTAATTCTGTAAGCTAGGCTGTATTTGTTCTCATATAGGTTACTTGTATATTGTATTTTTAAAGGATTGTGATCTTGTATGTTTTGTTTAAAAGCCCACCTAGGGACAGGAGTTGAGAATTAGCTGTAGCTAAAACTCTACATGCAATACATCAGAGTCATGCCTTGTACAGAAACTATGTTAACTGCATTGTCCCATACATAAATAAATAAAATAAAATAAACTTTGTAACTTCCTCTTGCAACCTGTTAAGCTAGTGACAATGTTGACAAACTTTAACAGAATTCAATTTGCTTTCCATACTTGGGGCCAAGTATGACACATTTGTACCTAACAGAAAAACATAAATAGCCTTTATGGCATGAGGTGAAAAAAGATCCCGCATGTCCTTTCCTCTGAACACTTAATTGTATTTTTTCCATTATTATATTTTATTGTTTCCTTTGTAAATTAATGTCTTTATTTAATTTAAGCTATATAGCTAAACTTAAGTAGTCTACCTGGAACAGTGTCTTTTGTAGCTATGCATAACTCTAACATAATATCTTTCCCTTTACGAATATTAACTGATATTTCAAACTGATTAGATACAAATAATTGATCAATATCTGCAGCAGTGTTTGTAGTCTAGTAATACAAGCACATTTTGTTTGGTTAAAACATGACAACAGCACGCCGGCCCTTCCTTTTGCTTATTATGTAAACACTGAGTGAATAAAAGTTCTGTCAACATTAGCATGTGCTACTTTGCAGAAATGTGCCTCAGTGACATTCAAGCTGTTCCCTCTCTCTCTCTCTCTCAGCCATACTTAACACTGAGGAGCATATCAAGCCAAACTAAAACACTGCTGCAGACAGTCCCGGCAGAGTTAAACGGCGCTCGGGTTAAGAGTTGACAAATAAAAAATTTAGTAGACATTCACAAGTTATAGCAAACGGCAATGACAGCACTTGTGCTAACCCGCTAAGTTAGCATTTCAAGCTAATGACAGCTGCCGGTGTGGACATTAGCTTGACGACTACGAAAGAAGAGACGTGTATAATTTGAATATTTGCATTAACCTAAATAAACACATGTTAGGGTTGTTTTCTATTAAACACGGGTTGAGACTGAGGTTATGAAAAGTTGCCGGGCGAAGTGAGGCAGCAGTGGCAGATGTGTAACTTCGGTTAAAGCACATTTTACCGTAAGTTTACTACACGGGAGTATTACACGGTGGAAACGCACTGACCTGCGGGGCCTAACGGCTGCTGCTGCCCGTCCTCCCCGAAGATCAGTCTGAAGTCCAGCTCCTCATTCCCGGGGCAGTTTGCAGTAGTCATCGGGTTTGACAGCTCGGGTTTTTTACCCCGCCACTCGACCGTCGACCGCTGGAGTGAAATTACGCCGTCCTTAAAATGTCACAACATTTACCGACTGCCACGAAACTTCAACTTTTGCTTATTTAATTCGTGCCATACACGAACATTTCCCCTCACTCTTTAGTTTGACAAATCCAGAAAAAAAAACACGGGTCGCCTTCAAACGAGCGAAATTGTGGCTTCAACTTCAGAGAAAGTCGGCTGCCCCCTCTGTCCTCTCCCGGTCTCACTATTTTGGTTTCCGGCTCCCGGTTTATCCTCAACGACAAAGAAAGTGTTTCTGCGTGTTTAATGCTCGCTATAAAGCCGATGAAGTGTCCGTATGATTGTCCCGGTGCCTCTCTCTCTCCGGCTGTCGGCGTCTCTCTCTCTCTCTCTCTCTCTCTCTCTCTCTCTCTCTCTCTCTCTCTCTCTCTCTCTCTCCGGAGCTCCGATCCCAACTTTTACTAACCCCGCGTGACAAGGCAGTTCCAGCGGTGACGTCAGCAGACACAACACAACACGGGGCACGCGCACGCACACATACACACACATCCATGGAGTTACTAAACAGTTAAAATGTACTCTGTTTTGGTGCCTTGAAAATACACTAGTATAATATACATATCTAACACATTAAAATCCATGCATATATAATATTATCCTTTGATGGTCTTATTTCTGTGTTGCTGTTTTTGCACACCAAAACGTTTGAGTGACCTTAAAACTGCCACTTTGCTCCATTTAATTGCTCCTCCATCCACCCACCATTAGATTACATCCGATTGCACCTGGTCCTCAGTCCAACCTCTTTGTGTGGTTCTAATCCAAGCCAGGATTGGTAAGTGTAATGACATCCTGCACTTTTTACCTTTAGATCCCAGGAGCCTGACAGGACAGACAGAGGCCCATTAATTTCTAATCAGCCTCATTTAGGATCGTGAATGGGCTACCTTGTATGAGGTAGGGGAGAGCTGACTGACATTTTCATCATGGCTTCCTCGCTCATTTAGGTAGTAGGAGATGCCTAAATGGCATCTCTTGCTTGGTGTCACTGAAAATATAATGCTATTTGTTTTCATTTGCTGCTTTTTTCCCTTCATCTGAGGGCTGAAAGGATTGATTCTCCCGTTTATTGGCTGCTCAAAGGGCAATTTTGCTCAGTGTTTTGGGTTTAGTGCAACTGGGTGTCTAACATTTCAACTAAAAGTGCAATAATGGTTCAAAAGATGGGCATGCATGGCCAGTCAAAGAGTAATATGCGCTCCATACCTATGCCTCCTGTGCATTTTTAGTATTCGGATTGCATATTGCTCCTCCAAATTGTACCTTTTTGTTTTTGTTTATTTAAATCACAATGCAGTTCTGAGTACTTCCCATCAAAGATACTTTAAGAGTAAATCTGCGGCTAAAGTAAAGCAATGGTAAATCCGTCACTATATGTTCTTTTCCACTTCCTTTAACCTCTTTGCCTCTATCCAACTTATCAATCTCCTTGGCTTAATCTTTATTGGGTAAGCAACACAGAGGTGAACTATAAAGCTGTAATGCCTTGTTGCTTTGATGATCTTTCTTGTCTGACAACATTTGTAGTAGTAGTCACTTATTTCCTGCTTCTCCTGAAGTCATAATTCAAACTCTTTTGACATTTACTAGCAATTAACTTGCATTATTAGCCAAATTTAGGGCGTATTCAAATTCTTGTTTTGCTGTCACCATCATGTACACAAGCACACAAACTACATTCTCGTGGCTGATCAACAATGTCTGCCTCTGTCTGGAGAGTTCTTAATGTTTTACTAAAGGTTTTTGCAACACCGATAAGCACGGTCATAAAGCATCTTAAGTTTTTATTGAGTTCATTACTGCTGCCATTCATTCTGCCGATCATAGATTACAATCACCTTGCAGCAACAGAAAGAGTACATTATATAATATTTGTGCAAAAATCAAGGTGAACATGAGTAGCAACAAGAAAGACAACACAGAAGATCTTTTTTTTTTACATTTAAAAAAACTTCTGTCGGCGAGTGCAGATTCTGATGTAATCATTCTATTCTCCTGCGTGTACAGCTGACAACAGCCTCTTATTTTTCTGACACAGACACATATACCTTTGCTAGATGCATGTGGGCGTACAGACAAGCGCTCAGCTCACAAAAGCATCTGAAAGCATCAATATCACATTTCCTGTGGTCTTTATTTCCAAGCAAAAGCACAAACTTTAACCCCCTTTTTGACTTATATGCCACCCGATGAAGCAATCCTCTCCCAAAAGAGGTTTGCTCTTCTCAGCTTCTTCATGGGTTGGCTTGATCACAATCAAAGTTCCAAATGTACATTTTCAGTGGTGTCCCAATAAACTGTAATGTTATCCTGCCTTCACAGGTCTACAAACTGACAACAAATATGATTAAAGTATTCTATATCACCCAAATGTTTTGCTAGCATGAATGCATACAAACAGCACAAACATAATTAATTGCAGACTTACCTGAATAGACATATTTAGATCAATGGACAGCAGCTACTTTGAAGACCACTTTGCACTTACATGTTGTTCATGTGAGTATGTGACTCATATGCACATGTATATGTATGTAATTTCCAGTCTAGAATAAATCATACTCAGACGTCACCGTTGATCTTAAGCCTTACATGATTTAGTGAAACAAATTCAAAAGGAAAATATGACAGACTGCCCCGTTGAAATGTGAGTC
>OMNN01053659.1:0-10438 GCA_900302755.1 Chromis chromis
GTATACTAGTACAATTAGGCGTTTTCTGTTTGGAATAGTGGAAACATATGTCTTTTCTGATCTTTTGTTTCAGCACTTGATGTTAACATGAGATTCCAGGGTTGAGTGAAAAGAATCCAGAGTGTCAAAGGAGCAAACTCCATAATTTAATGTGTTGACAGTGGTCTAAAGTTTTACAGGAGTGGCTTTTGGAGGTCGCCATGTCAAACCCTAGAGAGATCTGGGAAAATGTGGTTGTGTGTGGTCAACAACTAGCAGTGAGGCGCTCTTTTTGCAATTAATCTCCCATATGTGCGCTCCAGCGGTTAACAGCAGAGATCTGCAGTTGTCCCTTGTGGCTCCACATGTGAGTTTACAGGAGTGGTCATTCAGTTTATGCAGGGGAAAATTAAACGTGTCCTGCTTGTCCTTGAGTACACAAAGTTGAGAAATTCTCTCGAAAAGACCTGAGAGTCAGGCCAGTGTAATAAAATGCTATGTACCAACGACAGACACTTCATGAATGATTTTACTGAAATGCATCAGGTGCAAACTGCCATGACAGCACATTAGAAAAACATTAAATTTGGTTGCATAAACGAATCCCGTGAGTGCTCCTCTCTGGCTCATAAAAGCGCATCATATCCCTTGATAATTGAGCGCCTTCACCCTCCATTAATTTCCCTTTGGCATCCATGCAATTCTCTAGACATTTTTCAACTTTAGCTGCAATATTCAAGCCAGAACATAACTTTTATCAGTCTTTCAGTTTCAGTTCCCCTGTCTTTTAACCCCAAGAAAAAATGCATGCCTTGAAATTGATTCAAATGTCAGTTAAGCAATATTTCTAATCGTAACAAATGTGAAAGGTTTGCTATTACTGTCCAACGCACTGAGAACCGACACCAAATCAAATCAACAGTCAGTAGTAAAGAGGCAAGAAACCTCACAGCACAGTAAGTGAACTACACGAAATTTTAAAATTAAAGCTTTTCTCAATGATAGCGTGTAGCCATGAATAATATTTCTGTAACCAAGGATTTGCATTGTTCAATTCTATTAGCAACTGTGCAGCTTGGAGCCTCTGTCTGCTTATCTTTCTGTAAGTAACTCAAGTTAGCAGGATCTGATGTACAAATGGGGACTTTTCTGCTGTTGACTTTCTTATCAGAAGTGACAATAACACGTTTTAAACAGTGCTAACCTGTTTGCTTTACACTACGGGTGATTACAGGAGCCAAATGTGCCTTAAACTAATGAAGACTGAACTTTAATGTTACATAATACCTAATAAAATGTTAGCATATATGAGAATTGCAAAAAAAGCAAGAATATAGGGCTGTGCTATTAAGTCATATATAGCAACTAAATGATTTACTGAACACAAATGTTCTAAAAGACACACTTAGAGTATTTATAGTAGTGTTATTTTCTTCTTTGTCATATTGTCTTTTCTTTAATTCGTCTTTCTCATTGACCTGGTTGCTCCTCTTTGTTGGCAGATGGAACTGATGAGACCTCGAAGCAATTTTGCTGCTCTGTCACCTTGTTCATTACAGCATGATAATGACAAGATGTCCCGTACTGTAAAACTTACAACACTCAGAGATATATATAGAAGCACACGAGTGCACATTAAGATAAGGGCAAAATGTCAAATTTCAAATGGATGCCAATGCCAAAGTACGCTGACGCAGAAGTTACAAGAGGTTAAATTTATGAAAGTTAAACTCAGAGGCCTCTAATTTCATGACGGTGTTCGTGTGCTGCCAGAAAGATCAGCAGCAGCTACTGATGGCATGAATCTTATTATGCTTTAACAGAATATTATCTGGAAAATTTTTCCTAAAATGGAAGGAAATGTTTTTCTGTGGAGAAAGTCTGAGATTTGTACCTTAAGGGGACAATGATATAAAACATTGTGTCATCAGCATATTGTTGGTAACTGATCTTGATCTGAGCTTGTTAAAACTAAGTAGAAGGTGAATCCCACATAGCATGGTATTCTAAGAAACAAGATTAATGGGTTAGCAATATACATTTTTCAATACTATGAAGGTAGCCGTCTTTTAACCTGCTAGATCACCATGGTAACTGATGCTAGCCTGCTCCAGAGAAGGTTCTGTTCAGGATTTGGGAGATGTGCCGCCATTTCACCAATGCTTTTCTTGGCCATGTTCTTTCTTCGTAATATAGATTATTGTATGCTAGTAATCCACTAAATAAAGCCATTTGGTTACAGTAGCACAAACATTTGGTGTCTTGCAATTGTTGGTGATGCATGTTTGGTCCTGATTTCCCAGTACATTTTACACTGTTGGTACTGCAGGTAATAAAACACAGATTATAAAATCAGTCAGTCTACTGGTATTTATCGGAGACTATTCAATCAATAACATGAATTTCCCTTTTATTTGGTCAATAACTAAAGTGATTTCCATGTATCCTTGTAGTTTAACAGCTCTAATGTGCAGCTGCCATGTTAGAAACAAGCTGCTGTGTCAGAGTGCACTCAAATAATTATATTAACTTACATGATTAATGATTTTCTACCAGCATTCCTCTCTTGCATCATTTGCAGAAGCAGCACATTTTACCATCATCAGTGTTTTATAATCCTCATAGCTCTCTATTATAACTACCTGTTCCTCTCGACTGAAGTAGGCTGCATGCGATCGCTACATTTTATCAGTCACATGAAGAGTCAAATTCCCCACTTTTATTAATTAAAGAAAACCTGTGTTAACATAGAATGTCGATAACTGTGACATCCTTTATCATGGTTGGTGTTTTAGGTTTTGTTAAGCCAGCTTACACCAGGAAAGCCTGACTATGTCAAACTTGCTTTGTAGTTCAACCCTCTGACTCATTAGCTAACTAACTTTCCTCTCCATCCACTGAGGAAAAAGAGGAAGAATGCCCATTTAGCGCACCCTGCAAACATATTTTCAAATATAAATAATGAATGTCATTGTCATATCCCTGTCAACACTTAGCAGCATCGTTTCAGGCAAATCTCGTCTTGGCAGTGCTTCAGATTTCTCCTGCCAGGGAACTTTTGGCTGTGCACTAAGGAAACAGCAGGTTATGTAATGGATGGGTCAAAAAGAATGTCAATCAGTCACTGTAGAAAAAGCACATTATGCTAATTGCCCTTATGCTAATTAACTTTATGCTAATCCTCTTAGAGCACACCGGCTTAACCTCGACCTCAGATCAGCTGCGGATGTTCGTTTTCAGGTGTGCCTCTGGATGCATGTGTGTGTTTCAGGGGTTTGGTTTTTCAGCCGTGTGTCTGTGTCTAAGTGTGTTATTGTGGTTCTGTAAGCACTGTTCTGGATTCTGCTCACCCTGCATGAAATCTGTGTGTTAATCTGGAGTCCATTCACGGAGCCAAGATCAACCTAATCCTAATCCTCAGATCTTATTTTTGTGGCAGTTTCACCGAGCATGACACGGTGAGAGTGTATTACTCATGTTGTGGGGACAAAAATCTGTTTACACAGTCATATTGTGAGGACCTGCTTTCACTTTTGGGAACAAAAAGTAAGCCCCATAACATATGATTACATTAAAGTATTGGGACTTCACATTAAGGTTGAGGCAAAGTCAGTATAAAAAGATACGTCTCCAGGAAATGAATGCATTTCACTTCATTTCTTCTAAACAGATGCAAACACGACTCCTCCTGTATACATATCAACATTTTTCACAGCAAATATACCCAAGTAGTTACTTTTACTTATCCGATGAAGGATTTTTGTTGCTGTATCAAGCCTCAGTAAGTCGTAAGAAAAATTATAGGCAGTTACCTGATTTTACTAATCTGCATTAATTTCCCGCAGTCAGCACCCTCCACATACACATTAGCTGCTGTAGCCTGCAACATCTTTCACGTGCTGATCCAGTAATCCTCCTTATGCTTTATATTTATGGTTGTTTTTGATTAATTAAAGCAGCTGCCATCATAAACTGCAGCAGGGTGTCCATTGAATTTATGGCTTTAACGAGCTGTAAACCACAAACGCTATAAAAGAAGGAAAAGATGGCTTCACCTGGACCATGTAGAGTATTATTTCGTGAAGAGAAAACGCTATAAAAGCCTGGAAAAGCTGACATTCAGAGTTCAGTCCTGCCTCCATGTCTCCCTCTGCATCAAATCTGTGAAGCAATAATGTGGAAGCAGAAAATAAATATTTCACAGCTTGTCTGTCTACGATATATCAAGATTAAATTTTGCTTCCTGCACCCCTACAGGCACAACTGTTGGATGTGGAGCAGCAGTGAGAGAACAACAATACGAAAACCAGGGGAAAAATACATTTCTATAGAAATACGAAGGCAATAAAAGTGATAACTTCTATTGTGCTGGATAGTAGTCTAGTTCTTCGTGTGCTTGTATGAATCGCGCTGTGAGGAATCTGTTCAAACTGTTGCAGTGTGGGGACTCATCTGAAGACAGAAACCCAGTCAGAGTGTTTGAATTTATAAGGAATTAATACACCTGAAAATGGTGGCTTTATCTGTGTGGTTGATTCATTATCCAGATAGATGAGCAACAAATTTACTAATTAGGACCAAATATAAAGTACAGCTGAGGCAGGAATGTAATTAGTTTTGTAGGTATTTGTTGATAAACCAAAGTATCTGAAACTAACATTCTGATGATGCTGCTCAATGAAATGTGGAGAAATCAAACCTGTTACACCCTGAAGGGGGACATGACTGTCAAAACAGATTTCATGGAAATCCATCCAGCCACAGGTGAAGTGAAAAACACTGATTCTCTTGTTACAAAGCAATGTTCTGCTGGGAAATCTTGGATCCTGACATTCATGTGGATGATATTGTGGCACGCACCACCCATCTAAAAATAGTTGCAGACCAAGCTCACCCCCTTATGGCAAAAGCATTCCAACAACAGCTGACTCCCCCAGCAGGACAATGAACCCCAACATGGAGGAAAAACTGCTCAAAAACGTCTCAAGGAAGACAACCAAGAGCCCAAGGTGTTGACCCAGCCTACAAACTCCACTGCCAACGTCCTACCAGACACCACATGACACTCCCAGAAGTCCTGTGTCCATGGCCAAATGGGTCAGAGCTGTTTTGCTGGCATTAGGGGAACCTACACAGTACTAGGTAGCTGGTTTTAATGTTGTGGCTATTGGTATATTGTTAGAGACATTTCTGTAAAAACTACAAAATGTAAAATTCAGGGAGTCGCCAAATTTGTAACAGGCCATCTTCTAGCATCAACTGCATCAAATGTCCAACCCTCTCTCTGCAAAATTACTTTTCTATACAACTAAACTGCACCCTAGTAAACCCGAAAATGGAGGGAAAGCTTCAAACATGTTATGAGACAGTTGTATATCATGCCAAATCATGACAAAGTGATTTTGGTGCCTAAACTTAACCAAGCGTCTAACAAGCAGTTATTGTTGTGAAAGAGTCAACCAAAGCGTGATATTTTCCTATGCCTGACCATGTAGTTTTGGCACATAAACCAAACCAAACAGCAAGTGGAAACTGAACGTAAACAAGTAAAAATGACATTTGCATCTAAATATAAGACAGTGGTCCCACATGGGACACAAACCCAGGTCTCCTGAGAGAAAGTCCTATGCCAATTATGCCTCCATCCTCCCTTTCTACCTCTTTACATGGGATTTGCACTGTTTCAAACTGGAGGACTTTCCTAAAACATCATAGGTGAGAAATTAATTGTTCAAAAAACATAAATAAGAATGCAGTTTAGTTGTGTAGGATTGTAATCTTGTGAAAACAGGGTTCCCAATTTCATGTCAATCCACCGGTGGTTGTTAAGGCATACATATTACAGAGAATTTTAGGCCATCAGAGTTAGTGGAGCTTACCCTCTGGTGACCATGAATGTCAGCACAAAATTTCAGGGAAATCAATGTTATGGTTGTTAAAGCTAGAGCACGGGACTTCTACTCATAAATGAACATCCCTTACATTTACACCCCTGTGAAACAAGTTCACACAGAGCCGATTAAGGCCATCGGCACCAAATCTCACTGTATTTCAAAGTATACCTAAGATTTACATCCGATTTGAATGGGGACATTCCCCAAGTGGTATTTCACATCAACCAGCAATGATTCAAAGAGCTCAAGAGAGGATCAACTACAATGACAGACACTGAAAAGGCCACAACCACTAAGAGTGTAGCAGAAAACCAAGGAAGAATCCGAGAAAAGTTCCCATAGCTTTGGCTAAAGCAGGCATCGACAGTGTTTGTGTAATTACTCTCACTGCCAGTGGAAGGACACAAAAGGTTTTTCACATTGCAGGTTTAAGATATTTCAGTCTGGACCAAAGCAGACAACTGTTTCTCTCTGCCATTTTCAATACCTATCAAATGTATTTTTCCTGCACTGCTGATTTGATTATCATGTGTTGTCAGAGAAGCGTTCAGATTTCATGCATAATTCTAATGAACATCTTTTCTGACCTTAGCAATAGTGAGCACTCACCTATCCTCGTTCAAGCGCACACATGTACACAGGAGACAACATATGCAGACAAAAACACATCATCTATCAGAATTATAGTTGGGGTTTTTTAACTGCCATGCTTAATAACCACTCAGACTGTCCTGGTTGCACCAAATGAGATGACGAAGGCTGCTCATATTGTAAATTAGTCCAACTGACAACAGATTTTGACAGATTTTTCTGTTTTGCCAGCATTCAGAGGCAGAATATCTAATCACAAAGCTTGATAAGTGCTCAGAAGATGACACATTATTTGTTACTCGGCCGGCAGAAAGTGTATTTTTATGCAAAGTGAGATATATTGATCGCTGAAAGTAGAAAGGGGATATCGAAATTGAGGAAATTTCTGTTTTCAAGTTATCCTAAAGCAGCAAGTTTGGTGGATAAACAAGATTACTGAATAAATAAGACAAATGTCCACCCAGAAGCTGCATAGATAAAGTACAAAAAAGAAAAGGCTGATGACTATTCAGAAACCCTATATGTGAAAAGGAGTGAGACACATTAATGAATCACAATTAACTTTTTATTCTATAGAAAAGCTGCGATTGATACAACGAATATAACATTCAGTCCTACAATAAAAAGATCAGAATTTAATATGCATTGCTCAAAAAAATGTGATATTCAGTTCAAATAGTTCTGTATAAAAGCCACATATACTGTGCAGTACTACCCACAATAGCTCCACTTATCATCGAGGTGACAGGCACATAATAACATGGCTCTATGGCTAATGGCTCCCACACACTCAGGGCTTAAAATTTATTTCACTCCAACTGTATAACTCCTGCCCTCCTCCTTCTCAAACTTGATGGGATAATACATCCAACAAAGGCAATGATTCAGGGCTAATGACAAGCATCAGTGTGGATGGACTTGTTCTTAGCCTCCAGCTAAAACCTTTGCAAAATGACTCTGATTCTCCTGTTTGCTTTTAAGTGATGCTTCATCTGCACATTGATTGTTTTTAATCTCATCTATTAACATTTGTAATTTGAATCTTGAGCTTCTGATGGTTTTGTTGAATGTTATTTCACAGGAAACAGTTCTCGCATGAGGACAGATCATCCTTATGATGATTTTTAAAGTTATATGCATATGCATATGCACATTAATTAGTTTGCCATGAGTTAGTGGGAGTTCACTGATGCGTTTGTGTGAATAATAATGAAACTTAGATGACCTTGTGATCATCGGAAGCAGAATGTAAAAGTACTGCTTGTGCTTACTTGACACGTTTAGAACTTCACCCACAGCTTCCAGTATGTCAAAGGTGATGGAGCTGACTGGAGACCAGCTGATGCTCAACAACAGAGTTCAGCTGAGACCAGTTTAGAAAGAACCAGGGCCGTGTGGCTAAGACTATAAGATACGATTGTATGCAGAGACACTTTGACATTTGCATGCTAATGCTAACGTGACTGTCCCTATGATCAAAGAACTTGCAGTAAAACTCAAAGACAACTTTAGAATTCCGTCATTTGCCACCGCAACACGTTAGAGAGGCATGGTTTGATCAAGAATGCAACTTCTTTTCTTTTGTCTGATGGAATTGAAACAAGATTTTCAGCATTTCTTAAGCAGATAAGAAACTATTTCAAAGACACAAAGGCAGAAATTTCAATGCATTTCTGTACATGACCTTAAAGTAACAGACAAGTTTTCAACCTTTGCACGGTGAAAGACAGGCTTATAGGCAACTAATGGTAACTGATGGTGTCTATATTCCATAGTTCGTGTATTGTGCAATCTACATTTACTTCATAATGATAAGTTCAAGCAAAAACCTTTATCCACTTTAAATTAAATCCCTGAACAATACTCAGCTTGCTTGCTTGCTTCTAAACCAATGATAACTTTTAAACTGCTCACATTTATGTTCCAAAATACCAGAAATTCTACAAAACTACTTCTACTTCATGGAGTTTAAACAATGTTGTAACCTTTGCAATATTATGGTAGAATAGGGAAAAAAGATTTGCTGTGTACTGAAGCCAATCAGAAACTGATTTCAAAGGCGGCACAACTGCACAAAAAGTCATCGGAAAGTTTCTGCCAAAAAATTTGTGCAGTGCCAGAAATTTAAGCTTCATAGGTTAACTGTGACGGGAGGAAAGAGAAAAGACAAACTGAAGAGTATAAAACAGAATGTAATGCAGTTTCTGGCAAGTTGGGTGAGTTCAGTCAGAGGCTGAGGTGAGCACAAGCACCCTCACAGGCCTGTTTGATGCTTTTCTTGCCAGTTAGCTTACAGCAACACAGTTTGGTGTAAATAAACTGCCCACGGAGCAGCATTCAAATTTGAAACTCACTTTCCTTTCGTGTCAAAAGACCCAAGTTATTCAATTTGCTGCTATAGAACAGAGGAGGATGACTGTTTATCCCACGATACATACAAGCACAAATGGCTAAAAAAAAAACCGACCCATAATCACACCAACAAGGCAAAATCTGCTGCATTACAATCTGCAGCACAATGAGAGAACGTATAGATGGAGCAAAGTCTGCAGCCCAGCTCCGTTTTCCAGCTGCACTCAGATGGCACAATCCTCCCACTGCAACACGACCAGTTCACCCTTTTAATCACAGAGGTGCACTTAAGCTGTCAGCGCTCTGCTCAGTCCTTTGCTGCACAGCTCCAACCTGAAGTTACTTCTGTGGGAAGTCAGAGACATCTCTCGCGGCTCCTTGATGAGCAACGAGGTTAGAACCCAAACGACAAACATTAAAGCTCTACATAAATGTATTAATCTACTGCACGTGAGACGGATGACTGAACCAGAGCCGTGTCAAAGGAAGCTGTAATAAAATTCCTAAGTTGAGGATACACTTGTCCCAAACAGTCTGCAAATACAGCTATCAGCCACAACATTAAAACCACTGACAGGTGAAGTGAATAACATTGATCTTATTGGTACTATGTGGTGTTCTGATGGAAAACCTTGGGTTTTGCAATCCGTGTTGATGAGACTTAGACACTCAAATAAACATTGTCCCAGAACAAGCACACTCCCTTAAGCAAATGGAAATCCCAAATGTCACTGGCCTACCCCTGCAGGAAAATGCACCCCACCACATGGCAAAAACATCAAACAATCAGGAACATCTTGAGGAACATGACAATGGCCCAAGATGTTGACTTTCTAGATCCCATCTGATCAAGCATCAACAGGATGCAGTGGAACAAGTTTGATTGCATAACCCAGAGTACCCAAAGGATCCACTGCCAACGTCCTGGTGCCAGACCCCATAGGACACCCTGAGAGGTCCTTTTGTCCATGCCCAATGGTTCAGAGCACATAAGGGGGACCCACACAATATTAGGCAGGTGGTCATAATGTTATGCCTGATTTGGTGTATATTGTAGATGAAATGGGAGACAACATTTCAGTGTGCAGCATGTAAAAGTTGTAATATTGTGAAGTCAGTGTGGTTTCTGTTCATTCTTGTAACTCACCACATCAGAACCAGATCCATCGCCTGGTCCTCCTCTGCTTCTCTGTCTTTGCCAGGTAGTAATCTGCGATCACCTGTTGTCCCAGATGGAAAAATCAGCCTCTGATTAGTCTGAATGGCCACATCGTTCTCCACACTGCAGTTTTATGCCAAAAACCTCTTAATAAGCGCTGCTGGTGCCAAAAAGCAGCTCAGTTATCATGCAGCAGTGATAGAATCATAGGTGGCTCTGAAGCTGACAGATTAGAAACACAGTCTTGATTTTAACTGACATTTCCTGCATCAGTCTCCCACTGCTGCTGGATGTCCAAACTGAAATAGGTTAAGTATTTAATCGCAAAGCTGCCATTGCACATAAATCTGCAATATTTTGATGGACAAACAATATTAACCCAGTAATGTGCAATAATAGCTGCCTACCTATACAAATCCTGTGCAGTATTATGTTATGAAGTGCAGCACCTGAATACGTTAGT
>OMNN01053661.1:2834-20562 GCA_900302755.1 Chromis chromis
ACCACAAATGGCAAACTGGATTTCTTCTAAAAGTGATGTGAGGTTTGCACATTATCCTTGTAAAATAGATAGACGTCATGAATGAAGGTCCAAGATCAGCCAACACTTGGCACAAAACCACCTAAATCCCTGAAGAGAGTCATATATTTAATATTTGCACAGTGCTTGCTAATATGGACACGCCCACAGCGAAGTGGTGAATGAGGTGTAGCACAGTTGGTCTGCTTCCTGCAGTCCTTTATTGGGGATGAACTCCAAGGCGTGTATTACCTGCCATGATATCAACACGACGTACAGGCATGGCATTAAATTGCACCAAAATGTGGACTATGGTTTTACTTTTGAATCCAGCTGGAGCATTTTAAAAAAACAATATTAGAGTGCTTGCAAGAATACACGATGCCACTATACTGATACCTTCAACTGACAGCTTAGTAAAAGCAACTGCTGATGTCATACCCTTCAGTCTGAGCATTTAAAAAAAAAAAGAGATAAAACCTGCTCTGTAGTATTCAATTGACAATATGTACGAATGACAAACTGGATTTCTTGTGAAGAGAATGATGTCTGATTTGCACACTATTCTTGTAAAATAGACAGACGTCACTGATGAAGGTCCAAGATGAGTCAACACTTGGCACAAAACAACCTAAATTCCTGAAGAGAGTCATAGATTTAATATTTGCACAAGCTTCCTAATGTGGACACGCTCACAGTGAAGTGGTGAATGAGGGGTAGCACAGTTTGTCTGCTTCCTGCAGTCCTTTATTGGGGGGGAACTCTGAGGCGTACAGGCATGGCATTAAAGTGCACCAAAATGTGGGCTATGGTTTTACTTTTGTGTCCAGCTGTAGCAGTTTTTAAAAGCGATGTTTGAGTGCTTGCAAGAATAAATTATGCAACTGTTCTGATACCTTCATCTCATAGTTTAGTAAAGACAGCTGCTGATGCCGTCTTATTCTGCTGTCTGAGCATTTAAACAAAGAGCTAAAACATGCCCTGTGGTAATCAGTTGACAACATGTGCAAATGGCAAACTGGATGTCTTGTGAAGAGAGTGATGTCTGATTTGCACATTATTCTTGTAAAAATAGATAGATGTCATTGATGAAGGTCAGAGATCAGTCAACACTTTGCACAAAATCACCTAAATGCCTAAAGAAAGTCAAAAATGTCGTATTGGCACAATGTTTGCTAAAGTGGACACGCCCACAGTGAAGTGGTGAATGAGGTGTAGCACAGTTTGTTTGCTTCTCTGCCATGATACCAACATGACACACAGGAATGGCACTGAATTGCATCAAAATGTGAGCCATGGCTTTACTTAACTTTTGTGTCAAGCAGGAGCAATTTTCAAAAACAATGTTGCAGTGCTTGCAAGAATAAATTATGCCACTATACTGCTATCTTCAGCTGACAGTTCAGTAAAGACTGAACTGAGCTGATGCCGTGTTTTTCTGTTGTCTGAGCATTAAAAGAAAGAGATAACACATGCCCTGTGGTGATCAAGTAGCTACATGTGAACTGTATTTTCTTGTGAAGAGAGTGATTTGCACATCGTTCTTGTAAAATACATCACCAGCTAAACTTTATGTTGTGTTTGGACTGCAGCAGTGTCACAGTTAACTGACCTATTTATTGTGTATATTTTATTTACTGAAAGGATGTGAGTGTGAGGTGGGAGTCAGTTCCAACTGTTCATACAAATCTGACTGCAGTGAGCAAACACAAAGGCTGCCTGAGTGACACAACTCTTTTTCTCTTTATTACTAACGACGCTGAGGTGACCGCTATCTTGCTGACCCATGAGAATGTCTCTGACTCTTCATTCATCCTGCTTGACAGAATCATTAAAACATGAAAGCGTGATTAGATGGATATGTTTTGATGTCACTGTGTCTGGAATTCTGAATGTCTCCTTGAATGAATGAACAGGTTACCATGGGACGAAACGTAATACTTACTGAATACTGATGACATAAACGTCTCATGTTTGGGCATATGGCAACCAGTTCACAAAGAGTCCTGATCACCTTGAGAATCATTAGTAGTCCAAAGCGGAAAAGGAACAATTTCAAATCGTCATCTGTTAGTCTAATATTTGATGCAGCTGTACTCTCAGGATGCAATTTGGATGCCAGGCATTCATTTACAACCAGACACCTAAACATCCATCCATCTATTTTCATTCAGGACGTCCATCTCCTCAGCAATGTTTTCCAGCTCCTTCTGGGGGATCTTGAGGCATTCCCAGGCCAGATGAGATATGTAATTCCCCCGGCAAGCTCTGGGTCTACCCTGAGGTCTCCTTTCAGTCAGATGTGCTTGGAAAACTTCCAAAGGAAGCCACCCAGGAGGCATCCTAATCAGATGCCTGAACCACCTCAGTCTGCTCCTTTCAGCAGCGATTCTGCACCTCAAAATCATTGCTCAAATGCATGGCTTTTTAAAGTCTAGTGCCCAATTCTCCCTTTAAAGGTTATTTCTGTTCTTAATTCAGAACATGCAAATGTACGTTTCATTTTATTTATTCTTAAAAATGTGCAAATCTGTATAATAATTCAAGTGAAAGACTCTGTTCTAAGCCAGTTTTAAAGATGGGGTAGGCAGTATTTTTAGGCATCATTGGTCAAAACATCCATACTTGCCTTTCAACATCTTGTAATTCAAGCAGTCTAAGAGGAAACTAGACTTCTTGTGTCAGGCTTTAGAAAATCTAACCCCTGTATGGAGATTTTAACCAATCACAAGTCTTGTCACCCAGAGCCAAAGTTAGATCATATAAATAAGTTCACAGTGGAGGTAGGCTGTGGTGGTGCAGTTGGTTAAATTGGGGAGTTTTACATGGGAGAGGCTTGAATCCTGGGTTAAGCAACAAATGAATGTTGACTTTTTGCATGATTAGCATGTTAACATCTGGGAGGAGCTTATAACATAAAAACCTCATTAATCCCAAAGGAAACTCTTGTAGAAAGGGGAGCTGCAGGATTAGGAGGGTGGTATATTTTTCAATTCCGCCATGTTGTTTTTTTCTTGCTTTTTCCAGATTTCTGCCTCCTGCAGCTTTAAGCAGTCCTACCTTTAAGTCTCACCTTTGCACTCTCTGATATATTTACGCTGCTGTTATATCTCTCTGTAGAGATTACACTGATACATGCACTTGTAGTAGTATTTGTAAAGACTAGCTCATTTATGGAGCTTCAGTTTTCATGTCAGGTGGACCCATCGTCTCTAAGGTGACACGGTGCCCGGTTAATAAAACCTCCATTGTGTGTGTTTACGTATAAGCCTGTGTTGACTCACTCTCACCAGCTCCCCCACACCTCCAACCAAAGGCACTTTCATTAGATTAGATGTGCTCTGGCTGAATTGAAGCGCAGCCTGTTATTTCTAATGGTTCCAAAAACTAACGTCCTCTCACTAGGAATCTCATTCAGTTTCGCCAAGCAGTCAATATATATATTTCTCTTCCTAACAGAGGGAGCTAATAATATTGTCTATGACTGATTACCTCTATAACGCAGATTAAGAGTGCACCAGTCATACATTATGTCAAATTGCCAAGCATCTTAATAAGGTAGCTGGATCCAAGGCTGATTTAAAATGCTCCCTACTCACAGTGAAGTTTGTGGGACTCATCCAGCCTGCAGCTCCGAAAACAGTAATCAGAGGTGCATTAAGAAGTAATTATAGCAACTTGTAGTCATCATCAGACTGTCTGTGCTTTCATAGTTTTAAAACAAGCATCATGATTTTTTAGGCTACAGTCCACACCCACAACCATACTGTCAAGGGCAATTTAATCTTATTCAGCTAAATATTGGAACAAACAGCTGCACCAACAGTTTGTAGAGAAATATGCTTCCAATGTTAACTGATGCTATTTCCAGCTCAATCACAGCTGAAACAGTTGTGTTATTATGTATTTGTCAATCACTAGTGTTTGGTTCATCCTTGGATGTGTGTCCTTGTTAAAAGTTAGTCTGTCAATCTGTCAAGTTAAAATTGAAAGCCTCTCTGGCCGAAACCTGCTGTTTACAGAGTTAACAAACTTTTTCTACCAAGCCCAACAAATGAGACAGAAGTGGAGGGATGTATCCACACAGACTGTTTGTCTGCAGTCGTCTCCCACACACTGAGATATGTAATAATTAAGCTGTACACAACATCTAGTGTTTGCAGCTTCTCTGCAGGGAGTTTGTGTTGCAACAAAGTGAATCTTCCCAGGCCACAATGATGTGTATCAAAATCATAAAAGATTTGAGTTAGGCTTGTTTTATCATACATAGATTTTTCATATAATAGAAATAACAATCAGTGTGTAAAAATCAATGTCCTTTTTCGTACACTGACTTCTATTTCTATTGTATAACATTACATTGATTTGTTTGGAATTAAAAGATACCTTGTATATTTACAGAAGTTTTAAAAGCAAAAAAGTTGAATGAATGTATTTTAATTAGTGTGTAATATCTATAAGCATCTATCTATCAACTTAATATGTATATTATATGCAAATTTATTGTTTTTATCCGTGTTAATATCCTTCATGAAACGTTAAAAAGCCCCCCCAAAAAACACAAACATAGAAATTTTTTCCTTGGTGATGAGAAATATACACTGATCAGCCACAACATTCTGACCACTGACAGGTGAAGTGAATAACATTGATCATATTGGTACTATGTGGTGTTCTGCTGGAAAACCTTGGATTTTAACATCCGTGTTGATGAGACTTAGACACCCAAATAAACATTGTCCCAGAACAAGCACACTCCCTCATGCAAATGGAAATCCCAAATGTCACTGGCCTACACCTGCAGGAAAATGCACCCCACCACATGGCAAAGACCTCAAACAATCAGGAACATCTTGAGAAACATGAAAATGGCCCAAGATGATGATTTGAACTCCAAACTTCCTAGACCCCATTCTGATCAAAAATCAACAGGATGCAGTGGAACAAGTTGGATTGACAGAGGCCCCACTGCACAAGCCAGAACACCCAAAGGATCCACTGGCAATGTCCTGGTGCCAGACCCCATAGGACACCCTGAGAGGTCCTCTTGTCCATGTCCAATGGTTCAGAGCATTTTTGACCACATAAGGGGGACCAACACAATATCAGGCAGGTGCTCATAATGTGATGCCTGATTGGTGTATATAGATTTATGTACTTATATACTGTATATATAATTTTCATTCCTTTCATTATTGTATTATGGATGTGGAAAAATCCAAAAGCAAATATCCGTGATTGTGAAAAGTAATCGAAGTAGTCTGACTTAATGCAGATTTACATTATGCCCCTGTTGGCTGATCTGCCTTTGAACTGCACTTATGCCTCATTTGATTCCATCTGGTAAATCATAATTTGATTACATTTTCTAGCTCACCCAATTAATTAATAACAATTCCATATGTGCAATAGTGTATGACTCATTTCCTAATTTCCAAATTTCTGTCGAGCTGCACAAATCTCTGAAGTCTGCGTTTCCTAATAAGTCGTGCATGAATTCACTCTGATTCCCAAATAAGTTACTCTGATTGAGTAAAACGTCCTTACTGTAAACCAATGATTAGTTTTTACCAGATTATTGTAACTGTATGTGTAATAAAATATACTAGAGGCATGTTTTCTAAGAATTCAGTATGATTAATCATATTTAACCATTTCATTTCAACATAACAGACCTTCATTATAAGGAAATGCGTGTCAGGCTGATGCCATCGATAATTTCCTGTGCTGATGTGAGCATAGGATTGAGAATTCGTTGCACACAGCTGATATTTGGAGAGCTAATAGTAAAGATGGAAATGAGTGGCTTTAAGAGACTGCAGCAAAATGTGGAGCAGGTAAAATGAGATATTTGGTTAAGCTCAGCTGAAAGCAAAATCTGCTGTATTTTGCATCTTATCTTGCCAGGATAATGACTTTTCATACACCATATATATTGCTTGGTGTTAGAGATTAAACAGAGTACTGTGTGATTACAGTTTAAGAGTTTTATTACACTGCCTAAACGCTTACAGTGCCCTGCTGTTTGTTTTAGATATCACTAATTTAGTCTTTATCGATCTAAATGTACCAAAACAAGTTGGTTATTTTGTAGGCTCTTTTCTTGTATCCCTTTTTAAAGACCCCCCTCGGTGAGAATTGCACTGAAAACGCAGACTAGCACATTGCACGCTGCCTAAAAAACCAAGAAACTAAACGAAACAAAAGACATAAAACTTTAATTACCCTGGAACTTTTTTTTAAAAGTCTGAAATATTGATCAAACTGTGGCCTCTCAAGCTTTGTGGTGGTTTGATGTTTTAAATTCCCTTCTTCTGTGCCTGAAATTGGAAAAGCAATTTTGCTAATGAGAAAGTTTAGAGGTGCTCCAGGAATCCTCCGCCAAACACAATAAGTTTGTCTGGGCCAGCGTCACACCTTGAAAGAAAAAAACCCATTTGTAGATTAAAAAAGAAGAAGAAGAAGAAGAAGATGAACGATAGCTTTGATAGACACTCAGTCTTTCTAAAACATTCCCTCATGGCCAACAAAAACTCAGAGGGGGCTGACGTATGCTGACAAACCCTCCCGGCTCCGTAGGGATCTGGTTAATCAAAGCGATGGTGCTGATTAGAGACACTGATGGTCAAGAGACTTTCACCCTGATTAAAGACGACAGATGACAAAGTCAAATAAAAGACAAAAGGGAAGAAAAACAGCTGGAGATCAGACATAGAAAGACGGCAAGTCAGCTCGGCGGTTTATGCTGACATGTAGCATATTGAGGGTTTATAGGTAAGTATGCTTATCACTCCTCATCACTGCGGTTAAAATTAAGGCACTGTTTGCTTTTAGTAAGTACTTTAGAAAATATAATCAACTCCTTTGCAGATGAAAAACGTCTGACAAGCCCAGAGCAAAGTCAGCCAATAATAAATTGATAGGTGACAATTAATCAGGTTTGCAGAATTGGTAGATTGAAAGCCTCGGGCCACACAGATGAGTCATACAACAGTAAAATTTTATGGTGGGGTTTTTATCTTCTGTTTTAGTGATGCCTGTAAACCCACAAACTACTACTTAAGGTTTGGGTTTGCTTGGAACCAAACTAGTTAATTTAATGTGCCATGTGTCCATATTTGAAGGCCACACTCCAAGGCAGACAGAAAAGCCAGCTGTCATAGCTGGAGGCAAGATTCTACAATCATTCAAATATGGGGATAACGGCGTACAATTTCACAGTCTTTCACAGAAAGTAATCATATTGTTACATTCCACCACTCTGGTCCAGATTGGAATATGTCAGAACCTTGAATTATTAAGTATAAAATTCATGTTTCCAGTCTGCAGAGATACACCAATCAACACCAATAGTGTGTCCTCATTGTGCCAACAGAACAGCTTTGTATTATCAGGGCATAGACACAGGATCTCATATGGTTTCTAGAATCAGATCGTTGGCAGTGGAAACTTGGGGTCCTGTGGGTTTTAGGATGGGGCCTCCGTGGATCAGGCTTGTTCCAGTGCATCTTATGGATCACATTTGGAGCAGGAGTGGCGTAGTGGTTTGTGAAGCAAACTTGTAACCGGTGGGTCGCCGGTTCGAGTCCCCGGACTGGCAAGAGGTTGAGGTGGGAAAGTGAGAGCGACCACTTGTCCAAGTCACCACCACTGTGGGCCCTTGAGCAAGGGGGAACTGTGTATAGTTAAGGTTAACGTTGAATAGGATGGGTCAAATGCAGAGAAGGAATTTCCCCAAGGGGATCAATAAAGGTTAGATTATTACATTGAGATCTTGGGGGTCTGGAGGTCAAGTTGGGCTCTTGGTTGTTTTTCCTTGAGCTGTTCCTGAGCTGGGTGTCTCAAATCTCGGCTTGTAATGGACTTGCAACCTGTCCAGGTATACCCTGCCTTCGCCCTAAGTCAGCTGGGATAGGCTCCAGCCCCCTCCGCAACCCTACAGAGGATAAAGCAGTGTAAAGAAAATGGATGGATGTTGTGATGCTGTTTTTGTGGTGTGGTAGGGTGCATTATCCTGCTGGAGGGAGCTGCTGCCATGGGAGAGATTGCAGCAATGCTTTGGCAGGTGGTACATGTCTAAATAAAATCTACATGGATGCCAGAATCCAAGGTTTCCCAGCAGTTCATTGCATTGTAACAAAATGATCAATATTATTCACTTCACCTGTCAGTGTTTTTCCTTTTCAATTAAAAAAATAAACACAACTTTATGCCTCAAGCAATATGTTGTGTCACTTGAACAAATTGCAGGAACTCCAGTCAATTATCAGCTGACAGCAGATTTGGTCAGCCACAGTCAACATGTCAGGAGTTTATAAGAAGAGCTTCAAGTGAGCAAAAACAGCGTTGATTTTTTTATTTTGATAAATTATGAAATGCAGATCTATTTTAAAATTTTATCCAGTGTTCAAGGTGAAGAATGTTCTGTTCTTACCAAACAAAAGAAGTGTTGTCATATCCTCCTGTTTTGGATTAAATATGTTTTAAAGTGAATCATGGTGGTTCATTTTTGTTTTTTATAATGCTGTTCAGTCAAAAGATGTTTTCTACTGTTGATCCAAATAATGCCACCATTGAGCCTTAATACCCACCATGAAGCCCGGTCTGGTTGATCAGATAATGTCAGATCTAAATGTTGGATAGAATTCTGGCCCAAATGGCAGAACACTGACATCCCATGACTGTGTGGTTGGCAGTGACAAGCCACAGAGCGAGTGATCGCTCTGGACACAAACCACAGCCTGCCTTCATGACAAAATATATCAACATGTCAATTATTGAGTAAGAAGTCTGACTCATGAGATAAGAGGACATCTGTCCCACCTTTGGCCCAGTTTCCGTCATCCCTCTCTGTGAAACATGTCTCCACTGCCATCAAACCTACTGTACGAGCCCTCTGAGACTCAGCTCGCCAAGTCATTGGATCATTCCGGGCAGAGCTGTCACACAAGACGGTACACTGTGTTCTCTGAGCCGCTTTTTATTTATTAATGCTCGGAAACCTCTTTGCAGTGAATGAACCCACGGATCACAGTGTGATCTTGTTTTGACATCTTTTTATTTGGAGGCAGTTTCATCCATGAACAAATTCAAACAATCAATTCCTCAGAGAAAACACGCTTTCAAATTCCCTAAACATTTCAGAAATTATCCATTTAGATCAAAAGTGTACACACCATTGCAGCTGTATTTACCCAATTTGACTGTCTCTAACACAAATTTACATTGGCATTTTATCAAAGCCAGAAGGCAAAGAACAGGCAATCCATGTTAACAGGCAATTGTAAGATTCAAATGATATAAAACGGCATCACAAATAAGGAAAAGACAGACCACACATGTATTAAAGGCAAAACAGGAATGATTAAAACCTAATTTCCCTGTTAGTGTAAACAAAATTCCCTGATGATTCCCAGCTCTGCCATTAGGAGGAGGACAATTTGGGAAGTTAATATATAGGCTGCTTTCTTTATTTCCCTTACATGTCATCAGCATTTGGTCGTAGCTGGGCAGAGCGGTGGGGATCCAGGGTCACAGTAGCTATGTGACCAGTAATTGGGTCTACATGGAAATGACCCATTCTGTCCTCCTGACTGCCGTTTATAGACATGGGCTCCACGCTGGACTGGTCCTGGTTCACTCCCAGCTTCCCCATCAGTGCGGTGATATCTTCCAATCCTCCTGAGAGATGCCGGTGCAGAGGCTCCGATTCATCCTCGGTGGAGAATGGGGAGTCAGCGACGTGCAGCACACGGGAAGCCTGGAGGTTCTGCAGGGACCGTGACTGGACTGTGGGAGAATAAGACGCAGAGGAGGAAATAAATAAAGCCTCTGTGGGCAGCTTTGCTTATTCCTGTATCTGTCTAAGCCGGTGTTGTGATGTGTGTCTGCGTGCTTCCGTGCATTTACACATTCGTGAGTATTTCAAAATCAAGCCTAAAACATTCAAAGCTTGCAGTCATTAGCAGTCAGAGAAAGCGCAGCATTGTTTGCTATTTCGAGGCAATCAAACCACTTATTGTAACAAATTACACCTTACTGCAGTGCAAATCCTAATCTTAACACTTTTTTTTGTGGGTTTGTGCTGATAAATTTGGTAATAAGGTAAAAACGAATGGTAATTTGTTAGAAACTGTTGACAGACTGATAGCTTAATAACCCAAATGATAAGACACAGCCCCGGCCCTCTGTGCACTGCCTCTAATCTTTAATGTTTTAAGTCGACAGCAAATCCTCCGACAGGCGGAGCAGGCTGTGAGGCTCGGCAGGTGAAGACCTTTCCAGCAGCGGGTGAGACTGCAGTTCTAACAAGCTCCACAGCTGTGACAGAGAGGTGCTGGATTAGTCGGCGGGCGGCTGCACAAAGCTATTTGGCGCTGAAGGTTACTCACTTCTGACTGGACTGAAGTCTCCTTGGCTGACCTTGGTGTCAGAGAATGGCTTGAGGCTGGGGAAAAGGATTAGGGAGAAGGACAGCAGCAGCACCTGAGGATGTCGTGACAAAGAGAGTTAGATAAAGAGATGTTCTCTGCTTTGTTGAACTTTTAAATAGCCAACGGCATGAATGGAATATATCGGAATGTGCTTCAAGGTCCAGGAACAGTAATCATTTTTCTTTTTATGTTGTGTCTCGTGAAGCAAAGTATTGTGCGACTCATATTTAAAGATTAAAAGTAAAAGTTTTGAAAGTTTTGCCTCAGGTTTGTTCCAATGTAGTGATCAAAGACAGCAGGATGCTTCAGTTCAGACTGTGTACTTTATTTATGGGGGCCGTTTTTTAGCTCCTTGTGCTGTCCTGTCCTTTGTGCACATATCTAAATTTCTCGATGACTAAACAGCTGTAATGCTTGTTTGTCTTGCTATGAATATGATTTTTAAAATGAAAACTCATATGATGGGTCTTTCTCATATTCATAGATTAAAAGCTACATTTTTAAAGTTTGCCTTCTCTCATTTTGCCTCAGGTTTATTCCAATGTAGTGATCAAAGACAGTAAATGGCTTCAGTTCAGACTGTGTACTTCTATTTATGGGTTTCTCTGCCTCATGTGCTGTCCTGTCCATTGTGCACGTATCTAGATTGGCCTTTCTTGATGCTAATCCAGCTATAATGCTTGTTTGCCTTGCTATGAATATGATTTTTAAAATGAAAACTCATATTGTGGGTCTTTCTCATATTTATAGATTAAAAGCTACATTTTTTAAAGTTCGTCGACACTCATTTTGCCTCAGGTTTATTCCAATGTAGTGATCAAAGACAGGAAATGGCTTCAGTTCAAACTGTGTACTTCTATTTATGGGTTTCTCTGCCTCATGTGCTGTCCTGTCCAATGTGCATGTATCTAGATTGCTAAACAAGCTGTAATGCTTGTTTGGCTTGTTATGAATGTGATTTTTTAAATTAAAAGTCATATGGTGGGTCTTTTTATGTTGTGTCTTGTGAAGCAAAGTATTATGTGACTCATTTGTATAGATTAAAAGCTATATATTTTTTAAGTTTGTCTCCAAGTTTATTCCAATGTAGTGATCAAAGACAATAAATGGCTTCAGTTCACTTCTATTTATGGATTTATGAATGTTTCTTTGCTCTTGTCCATTGTGCACATATCTGGATTTCTCGATGGCTAATCCAGCTGTAATGCTAATTTGGCTTGCTACAAATGGTAATTTATAAAATTAAACTCATATCTGGGCTGTTTGTTGATCCGACTGACACACACACAGATGACTCCCCTACCAGTACACATGTCCCAGTCTGGGCCGGCTTGTTGGATGTATTCATGACCAGAGCCTGCAGCCTGCGCAGCTGTTCCATTAGAGACCTGTGCAGAGCAATGCGGGGGGAAAAGGGGAAACATAAAAAGAATAGAGAAAGACAGAAATAATTGGATTAACAAGGGGTTGAGGGAAGAGAAATGTAAGAAAAAATGCCTGAAGGCAGTTTCTGAGTAGGAGAAATGTCATAACAAACACCACCGAGAGATTACAGGGTAAGGAAGGGGTTGGAAATTTAAAGGGAAGTCTTGCTTTAAAATCACTCACATGTTGCATTTCTCCAGCTGCGACACTTTTCTCTGCAGTTCTTGGTTGTGTGCACTGCAAGCCGCCATCCTGGAGGGGATTATGCACAAGGGATAGACAGGAGGAGCAGAACAAGGTTAAAAAACAGAGTTATAATTTCACTTATTTTGACACTACAAACCTGTCACCAAAGCCCTAGTTGATTTTTGCATGTTTCAGCTCATTTCGTATTATTAAATCTACTGTCTGTCATGTTTTCATTGTTCCAGAATCTTTCCCAAACATGTCTCTGTTCATAAATATATTAACCTGTAACAACAGCAGACTGTGACTTTGACAAAAAATCGATGATAAAATAGATTAGCAAGCAAGTCTCAAGATTGTTTTTTTTTTTTTTTTTTTGCTTCTCAGAACGCTTCCATTGTTAAGAAACATTTGCTACCATTTGACATTTAGCAACACAGAGAGCCAGTTGACACAGAGGAGAGAGGGGCATGATAGATGACAAAGGCCAGAATGAAATCACAGTGAGACAAGGTGACATTCATGCTCTGCTGAAATGGAGTGACCGAGGGCTGCCTTCAGGATACAACAGGAAAATAATCAAGACATTGTTTTATGCCTTGGAAAACGATTATCAGTAACTAGATTTACTGTTAACATGCTAAAACCTCATCATTTCTCCTGTTACTCCTGTTTTAATTAGAACCTCACCTGCACTCCAGACCATCGATGTACTCCTTCTTCTTCTTCCTGCTCTCCTGGGCCGACTGCTTGTTGCGAATCTTTCTGCGTATTTTCTTCAGAATCCGTTCTTCATACTGATTAATGGAAGAATTGTTATTGTGAATCTCTGGGGTTATAAACTCGAGGAGCAGATGTTTTTATTTGATTAGCAGTTTACCTTTGTAAGAGGTAGCTGGCTGGGAAGAGTGACCCCCTCCTTCGCTAAAAGCTTCCTCTCGTCTTCATTGAGAATCAACTCTTGAATGGACTTCTGCGATGGCTGTGGGGGCTGGAGGTGAGATACGAATACTAATATTTAACACATCACCACTGATGTTTGATTAAACTTCCTCTCTGCCTCCCTTCTTCCTCCCCTCTCTCTCCCCGGAGCCTCACAGGAAGCAGGTAAATGACTATCAGTCCACCTTCGTCACTCTCATTTCATGGGTACCTCAAAGCAATTATGGTGTGAGAACCTAAGCTGCGTTCTGCCACTCTCACTCTCCTTCATCTTAAAGTGAGCTGAGAAGATGGGATCAATACCCGGAGAGAGCTCAAATCCACTCCCCCGCATACCCTCAAGTTTCAGAAGCTCCGGTACATTTTTCTGCTTGTGGTGATCTCAACCTGATGGTGGAAATATTTTTTCCTTGGGAATTAAATGATAGTGAGTATACTTAATATGATGGAGAAATGAACTTTCTCGCCACAAAATGCAAGTTAGCGAGCTTGTATAACTGCAATTTCTCCACACTTTAGTGAGGTTGTATCTCAGAAATCATGTGAATTAACACATTTTGGTAAATAACAACTATATCACAATAGGGTCATTTCACCTCAGTTCACTAAATTTCAAAAAAGTTCATGCCATCTCATATTTGCCTGATTTTTTTTCTGTGTATATGTATGTTAACAATAAAGAAAAAAAAAATCTTTCACAGGCGACTTTTTGCATAAAATCTTACAGAGATGGGTGGGGTCATGACGATTTTTGCTTTGTTTCCTTCATGAAAAAAGTGCCAGAACTTGAGAAATAATCTAACTAAAGTCCTCACTGATATGTACATATGATCTTCAATGGTACAACTCTGCTTTAATAGAATAATACACACTAGTTATATGATGGTGTAAATTTGGTCAAAAAATGTCAATTTTTTTTTCTATTCCTTTAATCCGCCAACCATAAAGCCTTTATTTTTCACCTATTTTTCCCCCCTCTGTGACTGGCACCAATGGGAGCTTTTAAAATGTAGAGTATGGTGCCAGTCAGAGTCATACTTTATGAGTCAAAAATATTAAAATTTTTGCAATTATGGCCAGTATTTGAACATGCATTGAGCAGGTATGATAGGTGAACCCACTCCAATGACGGTTCCAACTGGAGGAGTTATATAATATTGTTACTGGGCTCAAAGAAAAATCATTTTCCAAGTCATAGTGCTTCAAATAATTTTATGAAAAGTGGTACGGTTTTTGTCCTGTCTGTCAAATTGAAGATGGTCAGGCGCGGTGAATGCTGCACTTATATAGCGCCTTTCTACCTTAGTGGTACTCAAAGCGCTTTTCACACACACATTCACACACCAATGGTGACAGAGCTGCCATGCAAGGCGCCTGCCATTGGGAGCAACTTGGGGTTCAGTGTCTTGCTCAAGGACACTACGGTATGCGGCACTCTACCACCTGAGCCACAGCCGCGTGGTGCATTGAGGTGGAATGACCCAATACCAACTTAAATCTTCTGTGTATTTATCCCTCAGGTTTGGAAAACAGGCCCAAGTTGCTGCATGTTGAGCAAATCGTCCAACAGACAAAAGTTTTAAAAATAGGAATTTCATTTGAAATTCCAAAGGGCCTTGGCCCTTGGCGAATTCATGATTTCAGGGAGTGCAGTCATTCACTTGTTTCCATCAAAGTACACAGGCACAACTCACTCTTGCACACGAAAAGCCAAGCAGCAGGAGTCAAGCAGGAAGAGTGAGATACAAAAAAAACACCCATGAGACACCACGGCTACACCTTCCCTATCAAACACAAGCAGGACACACTTACTGGCTCCGGTGTGCCAGATAGCAGCAGATCTTTGACAGTTAGCGGGAAGCCGGAGGACAGCTGCGGTCTGTGTACATCAGAAGGATATTGTGTAATCCTCGTCTTGCCCGTTGAGAAGCCGAGCTCCCAGCCGTCTGCACCCGCACAGACACAATGAAACACATTGAGCACATGCAAACAGAGATCAATAACACATGCAAGCATCACTGTTCGGATTCTGTGTTTAACAACAACAACAAAAAAAGACATTTGGAGCCTGAAAACTGTGCAAATACTAATCACTATGCCTGATCCGCAACATGTGTACTTTTCTTTTTCATCAGCAATAACGTCAGCGTTTTCCATAATTGAAATACTTTTGTACACAGGCATAAATAACGTATGATCCCCTGCTTTATCCTCCGTTATGCGGGGATTCATGTGCAGTGTTTCGAATTCAACCCTTTTCCATTGATCACTCAGGGAATCATGGAAACACTATTTCATATAATTTTATCAGAATGAAATGATGATAACTGATAGATTGAGTGAATTTTCAAGCAAATGTGAATATTTTCCTGCTTTGTAACAGAATTCTTTTGGGTTTGGGACTCTTGGTGAAAAGAAATACATCTGATGACTTCTATTTGGACACTCGGGGCTTGTGACAAATGTTTCTCACAATTTCATCGACCAAATAATAACAGATCAATAGCAAACAAAACAACAACCTGCGACTTACTGAGGTCAATAGAGACATTGGCTTCCAGGGCTGCCTTGGTTGGGGGTTTGGTGCCGAAGCACTGAGTGTCCCCAGGCGGGCTCTCGGGACGCTGAGGACTGTCCATCTGGTCTGAAGGAGGGTCCTCACTGATCCCGCTGTCACTGGGAGATGGGGACCAGAGTGGCGAGGCTGAGACAGATTCACTTCCACTCAGGATGGCATTTAGAAAGTAATCATCCGCCTGTTCGTCCGGCTGCAGCATCTGCCGGGTACAAAAACCCAGCAAGTGCTATCATTAGTGTGTCTGTCAGCGTGAGATGACAACAAGGTGGCAGTCTTTGAAAAACAACCACCTACGGAGTATGTCAAGGAAGGAAATGTACAGCTTTTGTGGCATATAAAACAGACATTATTAGCGATTCAACAATCTCACGCACATTTGGGCCCTGGATTGGCCATGTGTGATGGTTGTCATGGTGTCCGGTTTCCTCATGACGGAGGATTCCTTCGTTTTGATCAAACAGCCAGTCGAGCAGCTCAGTGCAATCACAGCCCTGAAATGGGATCATAACATGTAATGACACCAACCAATACTTTACAGTACTTACTACATGTTTTTTCGAAGCACAAGCAATAATACTATGAAGGTTTGGTTCACAGCCACAGCTGATGTTTTACTGCCACCATGATCCTCCCTGAACACAGTGTACTGGACAATATGTTCCACTAGTCTGTGTAGATATCTGTCCAAAATTGTAATCAAATAAATGATACTTTTAATAATTTTCATCCTTTCAATGCCATTCTAAAATAACCATTCATGTACAGATTTAGATTTAAGACCTACATGTAGGTTTGTAGTTTGCTCTAAAGCTTGAACTTTGCTCTGTGGTGCTTTCCAGTCTCCTCTGCCACAATAACCTACATTTGACAAATTGCAATGCAAAGACAATATTTAAAACTTACCTGATCGTGGTAGTGCTCCATAGCTCGAGTGGAAAACCAAAGAAGCCCCCCGAAACAACAGAGATCCAGCCAAAATCCAATTAGCTTTGTTGTGGAACGGCTTTGTCTCCCGTCCCAAAGAGTCTCCGCTGTATCTCTCAGCTCTTCTTCTCGGGTCCAAAGTTTAAACTCCAACGCAACACACCCAGCCGACCGGCTCACTTTGACCTCATTGGCTATGAGAACAGTTATCTGATTGGTAGTGAAGAATACACAACTAACTAACTACACAACTCTATCTGGAGCTAGAGGACATGAAGTCTCTGGTAAGATGCTAAACACCAGAAAGGGCAAAGTCTGCTGTTTCCTTTTCTCTTATTTTGAGTTGATAGCGTATTGACATAAGGATAGCTCTGACCTTTGGCATATATTCAGAACACAATGAATCCTTTTTTAAACCAGTCAACAACACAAGTTTTAAAAATATTACAGAATCACAGTGTTTCTAACAAGCCCCACTGCAAAAAATAATGTTTTTAAACAGTTTTTTATTGTATTTTTTAAACTAATTACTATTATTTTACACATATTAATGAGTGAAGTCACAGAAAGAAAGTATTCACTCACATGTTAACAGTTCAGAACTCTAAATAATGTTCACATCTAGTATCTGTAGTTTTACAAATGGCAATTTGTTCTTTTACAACGTTCGACCATAAAATTATACTTTTTAATGTAGTTAAATTAGTAAAAGATATAATTATTTTACAGATATTTGCCATTTCAAAAATGATTAAACACAAATTATATACACCGATCATCCACAACATTATGACCACTGACAGGTGAAGTGAATAACATTGATCATATTGGTACTATGTGGTGTTCTGCTGGAAAACCTTGGATTTTAACATCCGTGTTGATGAGACTTAGACAGCCAAATAAACATTGTCCCAGAACAAGCACACTCCCTCATGCAAATGAAAATCCCAAATGTCACTGGCCTACCCCCACAGGAAAATGCACCCCACCACATGGCAAAAACATCAAACAATCAGGAACATCTTGAGGAACATGACAGTCGCCCAAGATGTTGATTTGACCTCCAAACTTCCTAGACCCCATTCTGATCAAGCATCAACAGGATGCAGTGGAACAAGTTGGATTGACAGAGGCCCCACTGCACAACCCAGAGCACCCAAAGGATCCACTGCCCTGGTCCTGGTGCCAGACCCCATAGGACACCCTGAGAGGTCCTCTGGTC
>OMNN01053669.1:20312-36163 GCA_900302755.1 Chromis chromis
TACTTTACAATGTAATATTAGACTGATTGTTTCTTCTTTTTCTAGATTGGTTGCAGCGGAGGAAATGTATTAACACTGCTTGTTTTCTGGGTCCGAGTGAGTCTGAACTATTTGAATAGTTAGTGAATGCACCTGCCCACTGACACACACACACACACACACACACACACACACACACACACACACACACACACGCTGACATGCAGATTGCCCTGAATAAATGCCCTCCTTCAGGTGGAACGTTACCGTGGAGACTAATCCAGGTGAGGATGATGTGAGCAGGACATCTGCTCGTACCACCTCCATTTGTCCCCGCTGTCCTCTGACCAGACACCCTGGCAGCTGGACAAAATAAAAACATGGAGAATTACTGTATAGATTATAGTACTTTGTGTGGTAGTGTCCATGAGTCATCATTGTTTAGGTAAACAGGCAGATAGAAAGACAATCGTTATTAAATTGTGATGACAGGCACACACACTGCAGTTGGCAGTCAGTTGTATAAACGGACAGATAATGAACAAGACATACAATGTTAGCCTGAGGGAGCTAGACAAGATACCTCTCCATTGAGCAGTAAAGAAAACCCCTCAGCTTATTTAGCTAACTTTGCAGACATCTCAAATGTTGACTTTCCACTTTAATCCACCAGCACTCATTGCACCATCAGAAAGTCAGAGAGCAAAGGTAAGGAGTAGCCAAACAGGAGCGGGAACAGGCCCTGGGCATTTGCATGAGTTCATTATCAGTAACTGTCAGAGGAAACAGCACACAGCCTACAGGCAGCACATACACACAGACACAGCCTCTGGGAAGCACTCACTCCACTCCCCCATTTACAGACAGATCCAAACACCAAATGTAATCATGTTCCTGCTGTACCGATACAAACAGTGCCTTAATGGGGCTCTTACAGTATGGCCCTGCAGAGCAGAGTTCATGGGGTCACAGCAGGCAGCAGGTAGCTCGAAACAAGACAGTGCATGTGAGAGTTTCCTCACAGTCAAGTCAGGCTTAGTCAAGTCATACAAAGAAATTTGTGTTAGCTTAAGACGCATTTTAATGACACAACACTGTCTCTGCACTGTGGATTTGTAGAAAAACTGATGTGGAAAGAGAGGAGGAAACTTGGTAAGAAAAGGAGAGGATGGATGGGCAAAAAAAACATGGGAAAAACAGTTTCAGTACTGCGGTGCAGAATATGTGTTAAAAACTATTCTTCTATACCATCATATATATTCAAACTCCATAGCATAAAGTATGTTAATACCATTTGTGAGTTTGCTACCTCTTTTCACTTTTCACTACTCAGTACTTTAAACAGACAACTATTCATTTGACTTTGCTTAGTATTTGCAGTGGTCAGGGACTTCTCTGGGTAATGGAATATAAAATTTGCTTAATGTAACCCCAAAAAGTATGAGTTTGGATAACGATGAATTAATAGTTTCTCTATCCAGAGAGGGGGCTGGACGGTGGCTTGGTTGGTAGCACCGACGCCTCACAGCTAGAAGATCCCCGGTTTGCGTCCCGGTTATGGTCTCCCTGTGCAGCGTGGGTTTTCACCGGGTGCGCCAGCTTCCTCCCACAGTACAAAAACATGCTGAGGTTAATTGATTATTCTAAATTGTCCGTAGGTTTGAATGAGAGTGTGCTTGATTGTCTGTCTCTATGTGTAGCCCTGTGATAGACTGGCAACCTGTCTAGGGTGTCCCCTGCCTTTGGCCGAGTTGGCTGGGATAGGCTCCAGGCCCCCACGACCCTACAGAGGATCAAGCGGTGTATAGATAATGGATGGATGGATCCCGAGATCCTTCCATTACATTTTCTATACATAAACTTGTAATGTATAGAAAAAAGGACTGACTCATTTTAGCATCACCATCTACCAGTGCTCCTGCAGTTTTTACACATATAATTTAGTCTCCTTGAAGTTCTCTCATTTGTTTCATGCCAAGGAAAAGTGTTAATGAGTAATATTACTACATGGCATTCAGTATTGTTATATTATATATACAGTATATACATGCAATCATTTCCACCTGCCACCTCCTATAGTGTATAGAGATAAAACAAGCAGGTCAGAAATGATAATGATGACATAGGTTTATTAGTGCCTGGTTTGAGGCAGGTGACAAAGCCTCCACCCTGAATCCTGAACAAATTATCTGCAAGCTAATGCAGCTCTGGAGGGTGTAGCAACGGCAGGACCAGTTGGGACAGTCATTCTAAATCGGGGCAAGGTAACCAGGATACTGAGGAGTGTGAGCTTTCCCTTCCTCTGCCTTTAAACAAATATTGACAAGAGATTCAAGCAGAGGCAAATAGGCTCTCAGGTAAAAAATGACATGCTGGACAGGCTCTCTCATGATGTCGCTCGTAAGGTGATGATGCATACATGAGGTGTTTCGTAAGATAATGGAGAGTGATGGGGATTTAGCAGGGACACAGAAACACTGTGAGGGTAGTAATTTTGTACAAAGGACAGCATATCAAATTAGAGGAGCATTACTGATCTCACTGAAAAAGGGTGGACATGCTTCAATGCTGGACAACACACTCACTTTTCCTCAGAGGAGATCCAAATGCTGGAGAGGAACCATTCAGGATGACTTTTAATAGTATGTTTCATTGTTGTTTCATTTCCACCCACATAATTAATTAATTGTTTCTGAGCACTGAAAATTGAGAATGGTTGAGTTTTGCTCACTCTTGACTCATATGTATGTAGATGATATACAATGCAACAGTTTAAGGGCTTAAGTTTGAACCTAGTCTTTGGGTAGGATTAGTTTTTTTGTTTCAACTGATGAAGCAGGCTTGTAAACAATTATGTTAACATATATGATGCATTTGTTACTGATTTTTTGCTACTGTTTCTACTAGATGACTAGGGTGTAGGTTAAATTCTAGATTTGGATACATTCAAGTTAATCAGTTTAAAATTAGAGATTCAAAAATGGTATTCTCTTTTTTTAGTACACTAGAATATTATGGCTACATTGGAATCATCACTTTATTGTCAAACCAGTGACACACTTTGCCTCACTGGATAAAGCACCAGTGTTTGTTTAACTTAAAATGCGTATATGAAAGTGGCTGAATACTGCATCAAATAACAGATGGCTTGTATCAGATGCCTGCTGTGTATGTGTGCGTCTGTGTCTGTGTATGCTTAATGTTTAGTTAATGATTAACATAACCTCCCATTAAGCCCATCTCTCTGCTCTCTGCTGCTCGCCTGCGGTCTCATTTCATGACGTAGGAGACGGGCAGTGATGAACAGGCCCCCAGTGGAAAATACATGCTGTCCTCATGAATGTGCCAACGGGAAAATGATTATCAAAGAAGCACTAAACTGAGATACAGAGATTATCGCCCCTGTCATTGTAAATGTCAACCTTCTCAGTGCATACGATACCAGGCAGGGGGCAATTCAAGCAGACACGCAAAGACAGGTACAACCACTGAATGAGAATAAACAGTGGATGACCATCGCTTGGAGCCTTTCCCAGTGTCAGTTAGAGGTTTGGCTGTATTGATATAGAGCTGTTGTCTCATTGGTTTGAGCACACAGGTGTGTCTGAAGGCAGCAGGTTTTGTATGAGCATATGGACGGATGTGAGGCTGGGAATCAGAATCTTTTTACTTTTTATGTAAAAACAAGAAAATACAGCACATGTTGGATTTAAGCTGCAACTTATTGTCATGCATTTCTGATATCAGCTGGATTTACCTGCTGTTTGCTTTTCTTACTTCCCTCAACAGACACCCATTCAGTAAAAGAATATTCAAACTTCAAAATTTGAATACATGATTGTGACTCCAGTATTCAGGAAGCAAGTTGGTTCAAGGCTGCCATTGCTTTCTTCAGAGCACCGCCTGCTGCCAGCTGTATGCAAATAAGACAATCTACCTATTCAGTGTAATATACAACACACCTGGTGCTTCAGTTACTGAGCACTGGTATTATCAGTATGTCATCACAGATGGAGCAATGGTCCTGACTTCATCTTTTATGTATTTTCATTTCCAAAGAACCCTTTGACTCACTTGTTCTGCAGTGTGGCAGCAGCACCTGGCTTTACTCATGTGGTGCCATTGATTAAAAGACACTGGATTAACAACGGAATCTTGTGAGAACACATCCCCTAAAAACAAATCTCCATCATTTGTCTGGATTAAGGCTCAGCAGCTGTTAACAAAGTTGATCTTCTTCCTCAACCACAGACAAACTTTGTGCCTTTTTTTTCCAGTTGCCAACCCGTACCTGCATAACGCGAGCCGAACGAACAAAACTTCATCTTCAGGTATTGTACGTGAGGCTCAACGTGAAGCAAATACGGACAAAACGGGAAAAAGTCACAAAACACCATCAGAGTGCGGCGATGGTCCAGACAGAGGAGAGGAGCTGAGCGCGGAGCAGCTGGTTTCTCTGCTGTCAACCTTTGAGTGGAGGGAAGATTTGGAAAAAAAAGTTAGAACATCAAACAGAAGTAAGCTCTTGTAAGAATGGATAGTCTGAATGAAATAAAGGAGTGAGACGCCTGACGGGCCTACCTGGAGAAGGAGCAACGAGAACATGCGCAACTTTGGTCCTCACCTTTTACGCGCACTCAGTGTGTGCTTTTAGTGACAGGTACACACCTTTTATACCTCTAAATGCTCTCTCTCTCTCTCTCTTTCTCCCCCTCCCTCGCTTTCTTTCTTTCTCCTCCCCTTGAAGTGAATCCTCAGGGCGCGCACAGACACCTGTCGCACGGTGCGTTGCTCTGATCCAATATTGACATAAAGGGGGAGGGGAGCTCGTGTGTGTGTGTGTGCGCGTGTGTGTGTTGGGGGCGGACACACACACACACACACACATACACACACACACAAAATGAATTATTCCTACAACCCCTCTCTTCCATCCAAAGCGCCCTCCTCCTCCTCTCTGTCAGGGCAACGTGTCTGACCTTTGTGCTAGCGCTGAACTGTAAAAAAAAAAAAAAAAAAAAAAAAAAAAGGCTCATTGTAACGTATCTACCTGCCAACTTGCTCAATTTGTCTTATTCGGCGCCTGCTTGGGCATCATTTTCATATCATATGCCTTGCAAATGACTCTCAGCTGCCGGGTGACTCACCTTGCTCGACAACTTTTGGGGGATGAAGCGCACTGAGTGTTCAGATTAAATTTGTCACAGCAAAAAAAAATCCACCCTGACACACAAAACATTGATATAATCTGTTTATACACATGTGCGTATTTACGCAGGAAATCAGAGGAGCAAGACTGGAATAGGTGATGTTATCAGATGACAGTTTTTTTGTTTTTTTTGTTTTGTTTTTTGGAGTAGGTCCAGTGTGCAGAATCTTTTTTGCTGTCAAAGCACCTTGTTTTTGTCTGATCGGCCTTCATAAGAAAGTTATCAAGGTGTTTTAATAAACTGGCATTAATTAAGCATCGATTTTAAATGAGATAATAGGCTAAAACACTCAATTGGTTAAAAAATAGTTTCAAAAGATTTTTGAAAATGAGCTCCAATTAGTCACCTGACCAGAGGCTGTTCCAGACAACATCCAAAATGACAGCAGGCCAATTAGAGACCTTCTTATTTTCTGTCATCTGTCATTTCAATTATGCACAAACTACCAATCAAATTTCATTAAACTTGAAGGAAGAACATATTAAAATGGCACTTTATTCACTTTATTTTAAATTGAGAGACAAGACATATTTCTTGGAGCAGGACTATGTAGACATTTAGTTCAAATAATTGAATGTCTTTAAATTAATTTCTCAATTTGACGCTTTGTGGTTTTTATGTTATGTCTTCTGTGGTTGGAGCAGCTTTTTCAAAATTAAAAAAGTAACCCTGTTGTGATGTAGGTAAGCTTAGGCTGTCTTAAATTAAGGTTGATACAGAAGTTGCCTCAGAAAGTCAGGAAATGCATTTTAAAAAATGACAGCATTTAATATGGAGAAAGATAATAAAAACAACAACAATGAGTTGCATTTGGAGAATTCAGGGTCGAGTGTTGTTGAAGCAACTATCTTAACCTCTGCTGCTTGAATTTTAACCATTCTTTAAAAGGAATGTCTCATGCAAGTCACTCAGTTTTATAGAAGCAGAATTCAAAGAACAAGCACACTACCTCATGCAAATGGAAATCCCAAATGTCATTGGCCTACCCCTGGAAGCACCCCACCACATGGCAGAAACATCAAACAATCAGGAACATCTTGAGGAACATGACAATGGCCCAAGATGTTGATTTGACCTCCAAACTTCTAGACCCCATTCTGATCAAGCATCAACAGGATGCAGTGGAACAAGTTTGATTGGCAGAAGCCCCACTGCACAAGCCAGAGTACCCAAAGGATCCACTGCCAACGTCCTGGTGCCAGACCCCATAGGACACCCTGAGAGGTTCTCTTGTCCATGCCCAATGGTTCAGAGCATTTTGGACCACATAAGGGGGACCAACACAATATTAGGCAGGTGGTCATAATGTTATGCCTGATCGGTGTATACAGTTCATTTGCATCGGTTATTTAAATATTAAGCTACTGAAAATGTGTCTTTTGTTTTCATTTAAATGCATAAGATGATTTACTGCATTCATTAGCAATGAATAGACTGATTTATTTGTATACAAGGTTGCAAATATTTGCAATATTTCCATGACATATACCAAAATCAAGTCCTATGAAACATACTTATTTCAACTCAGTTTGACTGCTCAGCTGTAGTTAAAGATTCTTGAGAGAACTTCAGGACAAAATACAATAACAGGAGTTTTTGTGACACTCAAGATTCCCATTGGCCTTATTTGTGTCTTTATTACCTCCGCCAAGCGCAAAGCGCGAAGCGGAGGTTATGTTTTTGCCTCCGTTTGTCTGTCTGTCTGTCTGTCTGTCTGTCTGTCAGCAAGATAACTTGAAAAGTTATGAACGGATTTTGATGAAATTTTCAGGAAATGTTAATAATGGGCCAAAGAACAAGTGATTAAATTTTAGTGCCTCCCCCCGAAGTATATTTGTCATTAATTGGACCCCAACATCCATCACTGCGGCTCAATTTTTAGATTTTAGCGCCTCACACCCCACCCTACACCGCTCACCCCCCCACCACCCCCCACACGAGCTAAATATTGGGATATTCGTCATTCGGACCAGCCCTAATGGGTGGACATGAGCTGCTTGGCGGAGCTCTGCACTCTCCCGAGTGCTTTTCTAGTTTTAGAAATGCTTTCTGCAAACTTTAGTTCTGTTCTGGTCGATTCCCTTTGACGTAGAAACTGGAGAGTTCTTTTCCGTCATCATTTAAATGGCAGTTCACTTATCTCTGATATTAACTGAACACATACCAACTAAGCTGAGTGTACGCCATGTGGTCTTTAGTATTATTACACTGTTTACAGTCCATTGTTTCAGTCATATTTACAACCATTTCTCATTCCTTCTAAGTAGCACAGAGATGGAGGTAATCCTGTGTAATTCCAGATTTTACAGTATGAAGAATATGTTGATTATTAGAATTTAAGTGGACCTAAATGTCTAAACTGTTTACAAAAGTAGAAAACATTCAACCTTTTACCGCATGTCTCCACACAACGATAACGATGAGTAATATTAAGCTTTGAACAGGGAAATACAGTGTTTTCAACATGAAATTCATTTATTAAGTATTTTGAACCATATTACAAAACAGACATTGGATTTCTCTTTTTGGCCATAAACAGACAGTGCATGGATGGAAAGGCTAAACACCCCAAGGAAAGAAATGTAACGTTTATCAGTTAAATCAAGAAGAAAACCACTCAAATATGAAGCCGCTTCACTGCCATGTCGTAACTGCACTGCAACTATCACAGCTCAGGAGGACAGTTTAGAAAGTTCATCTTGTGTCACAAATAGAACTTCCTCTTGTATAAAAAAAAAAACATTGATTGTAGCCATTAGTATGTATATGATCGTGTAAAGACTAATGGTTAATATCCTGTGTGCTGGAAAATGCCCTGAATTTGAACCTAAACTTTAAAAAGTATTATCCACAATCACCCTTACTTGTGCTTTAAAAGTTGGTCTAGTAATTCCACAATTATACAAAACACAGGAATGGTAGGTTTGTAACAGAGGAAAGTTTCATCTTAACAGAATGCAGTAGTCTCTGTTGAGGGAATGACACTTGTGTATTCCTGCTTTAATGAAATAAATCCTCAGAGTACGCCGAGTCAAAATTATTGATTAAAAAAACTATACCTGGTGATCCACAATCTAGATTTGCGGATTAGATACTAGTTCAAGTTGTGCAGTTCAATACGAGGAGGGAATCAAAATCACATTTAAACCATCTTGTTAATAGGAAGGAATCAAAAATACATTTCAAGCAGCTTCTTAATAGGACAGACTTAAGAACACATTTACATTTGCTCAACAGTAAAGTGTCCGATTCCCCACACCTGCCAAATATCCTTTGCAAATGTTGGTTGTGTAGGAACAGGAGGGTATTTTCATGTCTACAATGTTACCATCTCTAACTGGAGTTTGCTGTCTGGAGTTTCTTGGAAGTACTTGCAGTTCATCTAGAGACGTCTTCATCAGAGTTGTAGTTTGGACTGAATAATGCCATTCCTGAGCTCCTACTGGCCACTCTGGGCGACTCTCTTTGTGTAAGCATCCCAGCCTGACTTTCTGTATGACTCGGCAGCCTCCAGCCTATCGGAAGCCTCCAAGACACCTCGTCCCACGATGATGACATCAGAGCCTTTGTTGTAGATAACTTCCTCTGGGGTGGTGTACTGTTGGCCCAGCAGGTCTCCTGTAAGGAGAGGGAGGCACAGTGAGATGGGAGAAATGGGTGAGGAGGGGAGGCCTTTGAGGACTAAGGGAGACTGCAGATAACTAGCAATGATTTTTTTTTTTGTCCTACAGCACCACCCTGTGTTTAACACGAGTCATCACATCAAAAAGAGCAGAGTGGAAGGTTTCCATGTTCAAATCACTTGTAAAAACCTATGGTGGAGTACTTCATAGAAGAGCACACCTTGTATTTAGACATGGACACATTTTTTGTTGTATTGGCTGCTGTTGTTTTTTTAGCACACTAGATTTAAAATGAAACTATAACAATTAGGTTTAAGTGTTGGATTTAAGCTTTAATTGAAGGAGGTTCACATCCTCATCATATTAACTTTGTAATGTAATAATATCGTAATTTTAGGGACAAAGGGAGACTGGATAAAGAAGTTATGGTAGGGTTGTAGTCTCCAGGTAAACCAGTTGGTCAGAATGCTCTTATCTGGGCAAATTCTCATTGATAAGACAATCGCTAGTGTTACTTTCATAAGGAGAAAAGCATTACACCAATTTCCTTGCAGGATTAATCCATTCATTTTGGCAGTGGGAGGAACAGACTACCTGTGAGCACCCCCACATTTTCACAAGTCTGAACTAACTAACCTGATCAACATTGTCATCTCTAACTTATTTTATATTTACTAAATGTTTACTCGGAGTTGGCTCCAAAATTTGTGCCAGGATTTATATTTATACTATTTCATACCAGGTCAAAGAAGTTATCAGTGTGGCTAGATTTTGTTCAAATGGATGGCCAAATATTCCAGTGTAAACTCATCACAGCTCTACAACCAACATAGCATATCATCTAAAAATGGTAGGTTAATTTGTCTGTGTTATACTGCGCTGGGACCTGTCGGTACAGTTCTGTTTTTGGAAATCATATGAATACATGCAGGTGCACGCTGGTCTGCTCTGAGTCTGCCGTTATCATTTCAGTAGAAAGTAACCAGGTTAAAATGATTTAATAAGCTGCAACTACAAGCTTTTTCATGTTCATTCATAACTCATTTAGGCTATTAAGGCTAGCAGTGGACTCACTGTGGCAGATATAGGTGATCTAGATAGCGTGCAGATTTTTTACCCCCACAACCACTCAATTGGTCAAACAATCAAGATTTTTTTTGCTGCAGTCATTGTTTTTAAATCTGAACCACAGTCATCAGCTTGGCTTGGCCTGCAGCTATGCTCGCATAGTTTTTTTCCCCTTCAGTCTGGTGTTCAGCCAGCGATGCACATGCTCAGTCGGAGTGCAGTTACTGTGCCTTTAGAGTTACCTTGATAAGCTTATCTGTAAGTTAAAAGCCTAGTGCCAACTCCTAAATTTGGGAGACATTCTAAAAATCCAACACGACTTTCAACACCTTAAATAAAGCTGAAAGTTAGCCCTTTCACCTTACAGTAATCTCTTCATTTAAATGTCTAATGTGGTGGAGTATAGAGTAAACCACTTTTCAACAGACATGTGGGGACATGTCTTATGCCCAGTATGTGCCTCCTCGTTAGGACACAGTAGGTACCACCACAAAGTCCATCACAAGACTCCAAGCACACCAAAACTGTATGCATGAATGTCCACATGACTTCACAAGGGTGGAATTCCTTCAAAAACATATGATTTTAGTTTGTTTTTAAGAACACTGAAGCACATTTAAGTCTATATTTGTGAATATACATTATAACATAGAAATGACAGATAAAAGTCTCATCTAGATGCAGTCAAATTTACCTCCAGCCTTCAGCTGCACCCCGGGAGTCATGTGGATGAACTCTGGCCTCTTTGTGATCTTCGAGCCACAGATAAATCCAATCACAAAGTCGGAGTGCTCTTCTGCCATCTGCAGCTGTAGCGACACATAACAGAGGCAAACAGCTGTAAGGCACAGATGATGGACAACACATCTGAGCAAACTTACAAAAAGGCCTAAGCAGAGATGTGCTTACCACAGCCTTTGTGTATTCGCCAGTAGCCAGCGAGCCCTGGGAGCTCATCTGTGCTATGAGCAAACAGCCTCGGCCCAGAGGTTTTCCTACAGCACTCAGACCCTTCACTACCCCGGGCCCCGGCACCGCGTGGGCATTCACTATGTGGGACCACGATGAGATCTGGTACATACCACCTGGAGAGCAGATACATGAGCACCACGTTAGGCTACTCTAAATACTAACAAGTCAAGTCAATCTGAACATAAGTTACATAATCAAAAATGTGTCGTATCTTCTCACCTTCGTACTGATGCTTGACTGTGTTCCCAATATCAGCAAACTTCCGATCTTCAAAGATGAGGAAGTTGTGGTTCTCAGCCAAAGCCTGCAGTTTCTGGCTGAAGGCCACTGTGTAGTCCTGTTCCCACAAACAACAATAAGATCAGTTTATTGGTCCTGACAAAGTTCTCCATGTAACAAACAAATTGGTTCTCCCTTGTACCTTCAGGATGTCTACGTGGGTCTTCAGCATGCAGATCTTTGGACCGAGAGATTCTGCCAGCTGGAGCAGCTCCTCGCTGCTGGTGACGTCGGCCGACACACAGAGGTTAGACTGCTTCTCCTCCATGATCTTCAGCAGCTTCGATGCAAGAGGGTGAACGTCTGCATACAAGCAAAACGTAAGGTGTAATTTTATATTTACACACCAGTGGACAAACAGATTAAGTTGCAAGACCACATACTTCGTAGCTTGGCTCTGTCTCCATAGCTCAGCTCCGGGTTCTGTTCCACACATGTCTTCTTGGTGGCAGGAGCATCATTGCCGTTCTCCTCCTTGGGGCTAAAAGAGGCAGGAGAAGATGAAAATGTTACTTTGGGATTGTTACATGCAAATTATGCATTAAATACACAAGAACTAACAACTGTACCTGAAAGTGTTATTGTCCAGGAGGAACTTGCGGACACTCTGGGCCATTTGGGCGTCAATGCGCTCGGCTGTCATCAGCACGTCGAGCAGCTTGAACAGTGAGATGATGGGATGGAGCTTGATTCCCTTAGAGGCCAACATCTCCACACCACCCTGCTCTCTATCCATTAGTACAATGGCATCTGTCACCTTCAGAAGATAAACACCACTTCCTAAGAACCTGTTGTTTTGTAGGGATTTCTTTATACTTGGCAACGTTATTGATGTTCTTCACAGGCTTCTGTAATCCTTACAGTGATCAAAAAAGGCACCAGTGTCATTACTAATAATCACTACTGTCATCTTTGATTCTGCACCTTCAATCCCTCCTTGTAGAGAACCTCAGCAGTCTCCAGGATGCTGCTGCCGCTGGTCACTGTGTCCTCAATGATCAGACATGTATCCCCCTTTTGAAACGATCCCTCCACCAGCCGCTTGGTTCCTAAAGCAGCGTCACATAGAGAAGGTTATCAATCACTGCTCTAGACAATCTGGTTATTCTGAAACAGCTGACCCACAACCATGCCTCAGTATTACCCAATAATATATAAAACATTTCAAGCTATAGAGAACAGTGCAGCAGGGTAAGAGTCTACATTCACGTCCCTTCTTCAGTAGATTTGCTTTTAAAGTATTTATTGCATTGAAGTATAGCACATATTAAATGAAACCGCACAACTTGACTCCAGCCAACAAAGCATCAGTGAGATAACATTATTTTTAATTTGCTTTTAATTTAGGCATAGTCCCTACCTGCATAGAGCTGGATGCCCATCTCCACACCCATTACTCTTGTTTGGATTACTCACAAACTTGTCATTGCATAGATATGTTAATTTCTGTGCAATGCAATCATTGCATGGATTTTAACACATCTATGCTAAGATATAGTATTGTATCACAAAAAATAGCAAAAGCATTCAACTGGTTTGCCACCTCTGCAGTTATGGGAACACTTCAGACTCCTGACAAACCCCCCTACACTCTCTACTCCCAGCATTTTATGGTGAGAAATATGCAAAACATAACCATTTCATACTATGCCCACCCCCCTTCATATTAAGGCAAATATAAAAAATGTGTACGTATTATCATATCAAATGGTGGAAGATCTGGATAGTGTAGACTGTCCTGAAAAAACAAGGTACAGAATGTATGGCTGACCACTATAATGGCCAAGATAAGAAGTTTAAAACAAAGGCAGTAAAAATACCCTGAAATAGCCTTGGGCTCATAGGGTTAATGAGCAATGTTCAGTCTCGTTCAGAAAAACTGTTTAAGGCCTCTAATGCTGTTTTCTCTGAGTTTACTATCAAATCCAAGGTTACTCTCTTTCTTGAAAACTTGATAAACTGAACCTGACTCACCATAGTCCTTGGCCTCCTTTCTCCTGATGAGCATGGGCAGTTCATGTCTTGAGCAGATAATTGTGGCCAAAGGCAGGGCTGTGTAGGGAACCCCACACACCGAGTCAAACTGCAGCCCTTCCTCTTGCACTCTCTGGTAGATGAGACTTGACACCTGTAAATAAAAAGAAGAATAAAAATGTCTGTTGTATCGAAACGGTAACATTCAAGTAACACTCTTGTAGGTGATGAATCTGCAATAAAATGTTAACAATGCTTTTACCACCATGTTTACAATTTCCACTATAGTTGGGATCCGTTCTGCTGTTACGTCTAAAGGTGTCACACTGTGCTTTTTTAGGACACCTGTTGTAGGGTGGAACCTTTAAATGGCTTTCAGGTTGATCTCACACAAACAATGACCAGCTTTACCTTATCTTAAGGGACTGGAATAGGAGCAGGGTTACTTAAGGCAGTTGTACGGATAATAGTCATCAGTGCTGCTGACACTGTGTCAAAGAGATGTTGATTCAGTAATCATTACTAAGACTTGAGTAAATGGTTGGACAGCCCTTTAGGACCCATTCTATCTAAAACAGATCAATGGCTACGTTCAAGTAACCGTTTTAACTGATTTTTAAAGGTCCAATATTGTCTCACATGTCCCCACAATGTGACCTTCAATTTTTCAGCTCAAAATACTGCAGAGATTGTTCATTTCAAAATGATTGTATAACCACTGGTTTTAGGCCTGTTCTAATAGGCTGTGTCATTGTCTGTAGCTTTACATGCAGTCAAGCTGCCACTGTTCACGCCCCCTTCAGGAAAATCATCTCCATTTCGGATGAGGATGTGAAACTAGGATTTTTTTTATTGCATCTTGATAACTTTCTTTCAGATTGAATATTGTACATGTTAATACAGCTGAATCTCCAACACAGCTGTTTTTAACTTGTGTGCACGGCAAGTTTGTCATACAACTTTAATATTGTACTTTAGTGGTGCTGAGCCATAACTTTCAAATGGTTCTGAAATGTCTGTCAGTAAACATTTAGTCCTAATGGGCTGCATTTCAGTCACTATTTGCATCTTTATTAGAAATTCTGTTGTATTAAAATGTGAGCACAGAGAGCAGGAGAGAAGAAAACAGATGTAACTGAGTTTAGGTTGCACTGAAGCACAATAGGCAACATGAAAACACAGTAACCCAACCTGTCCTTGTTTATTGATTTAGTAGTTGGTTAGTTGCCACTATTTATGAATGACCCTCAGCATTACACTTTAAACAGATCTCTGGTATACGACCAAACCTAATGGTAACATTAGCCGCACAGTGTGCTTACACTAAGGTTTTTCCTATTGTTGTGGGGACACTGCCATCAAAAGTGAAAGTAATCCACTAGGTGTTCAGTTCGTCAGATGCTGGGAGTGCATGAAAACCCTTTTGTTTACTCTTGCAGGCAACAGCAGAACGTTTGGTGAGCTTTGTTTGTGCCTGGGGCATTTTAGAGTTAGCAGAAGCAGCTCTTGAAAGTAAATGAAGCCTGGTTAATTCAGACTGGCTCAATAAAGAAGCAGGATTATACAGAGTTTGAGTTACACAGCTATTAGCTCCTCAGTTGGAGCCTTGCTCCTCAGTAAAGTTCTTGCCGGCGTGTAAAGCAGGGATGTTATGTAGTAGTGAGAGGGCTTGAGGATTGACGGAAGTATATGTCTTCATACCCTAACTTGCAGCCTTTAGGTTGAATCTCCAAGTCCACAACAACTACAAAGCTCAACACAAGTGTAGTTTCTCTTTATGTGATCTTAAATTAGAGATGGTGTTTTATCCTGATTTGAGGGGTTTGTTGAAAATCCATTAGTAGGATTGTCATAGAGTTCATGTGATGGTGCTCCCACGTGTGCACCCATATCTCTTCCACTACAGAGGAACTGCTGTGTTTAAGTGAACATACTGAGATCTACCCAACAGATAATGCAGTTAGATGATGTTTGGCAGTTGTTCCAGCATCCTCCATTACTTTTAATCTGTTTTAAAGTCGGTACGTTGCGCAGCACGTGTTTACCTGGTTCATGAGAGCAGGATGGGACACCAGCACCCTGAGGTCGATGTAAATGGGAGTCATCATGCCGCTCTTCAGCTTGTACTCTCCGAACTTCACCGCGTTCACATCATGCAGCTTCAGGATCAAACTGTCAATGCAAACGTTTTCCATGCTGATTTATTCAGGAGAGCCAGCCGATCTTCTCTCTAACTTTACACACTTTATACTAAATCCACTCTTCGCTTCCTCTGTCAGTGACGCAAGCTACATATCCGCCCCAGCTTCTTCACAATAAGAGCGTCAGGTCTACCTAAAGACTACACATACAGAACCTGATTTTAAGAGCATCTCTTTCATTAATATTTAGTCTATTAAGGTCTTGTAATGTTTTTTTTCATGAAAACAATAGCGTTTCTTATAAGTAATCTGCATCAGCAATCTAATTAATCGCAGAATAGATCCGACACAGTTTGAAACTGTTTATTAAAATCAAATATCATTGATCCCAGGGGAGAGATTTACCTTCACAGCACCACATCAGTTAGTTCAGAGAGGTAAAAAAGGAACAATACCATTCTAACACTATTATGAATCTAAACTTTATTGTATGAGTAAAAAATAAATTTCAGTCATTTTATTTTGAAGACACCTTAACCGATGGTCTTTCCATGGGACTTTCGGAATAAAAGATCAGTCCTGTCGCCTTAGACTGTATTTAAAAA